>BLBF01000075.1:556755-579923 GCA_015471245.1 Laticauda colubrina | reverse complement strand
CCCCACCAGGCACCCAGGTGAAACCCAGCTTGCTAATGAATAGCAGCCTGCTAATGAAGAGCAGCCGTCCCTTCACACGGAGCCAAGCTGCACTAAAAGCCTCCAACACAAGAACAGACTGTTGCCAGCCAATCAAAACCACAAAACAGACAGAAGAAACCAGGAACACCAATCAATCAAACTCCAAGTCCAATGAAACAGGTCCAGGCTCCCAACCAATCAGAATGGACCAGCCTCAAATTTAAAACCAGGAGCTGTAAGACCCATATCCATACAGAAGCCTGAAGATGGCAGATGAGATTCTGCTGAAACGTTGCTACAACTTTAGCAGAACTACAATGACGTGGGATAATACCCGAAGGAAGCTGAACAGCACACATATATATATATATATATATACACATATACATATACATATTAACACTGGAAGTATTAAACAGAAATATTGGACAAGATTCAGAAATAAAAGGAATGGAAATAAAAACAGAAAAGTATAACCTACAGGCATTTGCAGATGACCTGGTATTTATTTTAGAAGAACCACAAGTTAATAAAAATGGACCGAAGTTAATAAAAATGATAGCAGAGTATGGTGAAGTTGCAAGGACTGAAAATGAATAAAGGGAAAACTAAAATATTAGTTAAAAATGTTTCAGAGAAACAAAAAAGAACTGGTGAAGATATTCAGATAGTTAAGGAAGTTCAATACTTATGAATTCTGCTAACAGCAAGATGTGGAAATATTAAAGAAGAGAACTACATGAAATTGTTACAAACTAAGTTAGACTTGGGAGAAATGGAAAAACCTGCAGCTATTGTTGCTAGGAAGGATAGCCACAATAAAAATGAACATTTTGCTGAGACTGTTATTCTTATTTCAAACAATCCCAATAAAATTAGAAAAAAAATATTTGAAGAAATAAATAAAATGATATGAAAATATATCTGGCAAGGGAAAAAAAAGCAAGAATAAAATTGAAACTGCTACAAGATACTAAACTTAAAGGGGGCTTTGAGTTACCAGATTGGGAACTATACTACCAGGCCTCTGCATTTGTCTGGATGAAATAATGGATAAATCTGAATCATAAAAGATTATTAACTTTGGAGGGACATGATCTCTAACCAGGATGGCATAGCTTTCTATGGTATGGGAAAAATAAAATACATGGATATTTTCAAAGACACCTTGTTAGAAATGCACTATTGTTAGTATGAGGGAAATAATAAAAAAGACATTTCATGAAAATATCAGTCTGGCTCTCCACGATGGAGGCACTGATACATCTGAATATGATTAATATGGAAAAAACTGTAGGGTATAAGGACATTTTTAATGATAAAGGGGAACTTAAATCTAAACAACTGACTAATCAAGGGATTGATTTAGCATGGTAGCCACATGTGCAAATACTATCAAGACATGAGAAAGATGCAAGAATGTATGGTTTCTATACACAACCAACAGAACTAGACCAGATATTACTCGGGACAGATGAAAAATTAATTTTAAAAAAGTATAGCTACTTACTGAGTATTAAAATGGAAGGAGAACAAGTGAAAGAAATAATAAGATGGGCTAAAAACTTTGGTTATTTAATAATATTAGATAAATGGCAGAAATTGGTGGGTAGAAATTGTAAACTAACAATGTCAACAACCTATAAGGAAAACTTATACAAAATACTTTATAGGTGGCATTTACCACCAGAGAGATTAACAAAGATGTTTGAAAATCTATGAGTGAAATGTTGGAAGTGTAATCAAATACCAGGTTCATATTATCATATGAGGTAGACTTGTCCAAAGACAAAAAAATATTGGACTAAAATACATACTTGGTTAGAAAAATTGATAAAGCAACATAGATTTGAAACCAGAAATGTTCCTGCTGGGTATACTGCCAGAACAGTATAATAAAGGGAATGCATACTTAATTTTGCATGTAGTAACAACAAAAAGAATAGTGTTTGTACAACAATGGAAAAATGATGAGGTCCCGACAGATGAAAGTGTAATTAAAAAAAAAATTAGAATGTGCTAAGATGAATAAATTACACTAAAAAGGGAAAAAATATAATATTTCTTAACATGAGATTTATTTTATGGTTAACTAACAGAAATAGAGGTTATAAATGAAACAATTCTAAATAAAATAATTTGTATTGAAAATGTTGCAAGATGGATAAATTAATTGTATTATTATGCTGTGATTAATATTGATATGTGTATTAAGATTACTAGTATGATTTTGGTTATTGTTGTATCTTTTCTTAAAATTAATTGTGCCCAGACAACACGCTATTCAGATAGACATAGAATTTTTTGTTTTTAAAAGAAAAATGTACCAAGAAACATGATATGAAACATGTATGAAAAGACACCCCTCCCCCAATCATTCACCAGTCTTATTCACATCAACTAGAATGATGTAGACAAAACCAAGTCCATATTATTTATATGCTTCACTGTTCCAGGTACCACTAATAAACTAAAAATCAGATTTACCTGTATCATTTTCCATATCTGAATTCAGACAGTCTTGCTGTTTCAAGTGAGAGGTCACCAAGAAGTCATTACTCGATGAACATGTCTCTGGTAATTCTGCAGTGGATGATTTAAGTTTTGTTTGCAGTTCTTCAGTAACTATAGGGCAAGAAGAATATCTGTCTGACTGACTGTCTATCATCTGTTTTTATAGACCACATATTTTTATGATTGTCAGTGGCTTGCAATGCGTAAAACTAAACTAAAACTAAAAGCATCCATAAATATATTGGTAAAAGTAAAAAGCGATTACCATCTATATTGGTAAAAGCGATTCAAAGCATTAAATAATCTTTAAAACAATTATTGCTACTATTAACAATCACTGCTACAAATGAGTAATGAGGCTACTGATGTTCAAGTGGGTACATATAACAAAAGGCACTTCCTCCAATATTGGGTCCCAAATGAGTATGACCCTTGTCAAGTTTTTCTGCAAAATTAAAAATGAAAGGAAACCTTGAACAGAAAAAAATTCACAATAGATATAAGCAGGTTTAAGATACCATAGACATAACCGTTTGTTAAACGGTGGTATTCAGCAGGTTCTGAGCAGTTCTGGAGAACCGATAGTGGAAATTTTGAGTAGTCCCGAGAACCGGCAAATATCTGACTGGAGATTTTACAGTATCCTTCCCGTCACATCCACAAAGGCACAGCCCACAGGACCAGTAGTAAAAAATAAATATATATAAAAATAAATAAATATAAAAAATTTGAATCCCACCACTGAACAGTAGGGTCAAGAATGGCAAATATCACCATCTACTTAAGAAGAAATATCAAATAAATGATTCTCACTTGCTCCTCTAATGATATTGGAAATTTCTGTATTTGGTTTTAGTATTTCTTTTTCTTGCTGATATATGCCTCTGAGTACTTTGGCTTGGCACCGTGCTTCAATTTGATCAGTCACTGTCAACAATGCTTCAAGTGACAGCAAATGAGTAGTGTACAGTTGTCCAGAAACAGGAAAAGCATTCTGAAAAATCAAGCATAATTAAGGCTATATCCAACTGCATAAGGAAACTTAAATACAACTTCTATTTAACTTAGTTCTGCACAGCTATGCAAGCCTTCATAACACATTGGAGTCCTTAAACCTAAGTCCCCACAAAAGATTAGTTTTATGTAAAACATTGTTGACTCAGTATATAAAGTTGCATTTCTACTCAGAAGATTTTACATACTTTGTGGGGGAATATATGCTTGCTAAACTATTTACATTAATATTCCTAGTAGAAAACATCTAAAATACAGGTAGTCCTCAAGATACAACCACAATAGAGCTGCTTACTACAGTTGCATGTCATGATCATTAAGTGAAGCATCTCACTTAACAATCTCCAATCCGGTTCTTACCGAAGCAATTATTAAACTAATGTGCAAGTTAAGTGGAGTATGTGGGTGTCCCAGTCCTCCCCCACCTCCCGAGACACCCTTCTCTTTACATCTTGCCTTTTGGATCCCCACAGCCTTTTCCCACTGGTTCAACCCAAGCCTTACACCTGATTTCCACCTCACCAGGCCAAATACCCTCCAACTCACTTACCTTTTGAGAGCTCTGCGGCTTTCCAGAGTGTTGGAATGAATGACTGCACTGCTATGCAAGCTTGTTTAGGTAGCAAAATGGAGTGGTTTGCCTTGTAGTTGTCCACAGGGTCAAAATGAAAGTCATTTCTGGATTGCTGCCATGAGGTCCATCAAGGCAGCAAAATAGAGCAATGTGTTCCTCATCCGTGGTACAATTCCAGAATCATGCTATGCAGCTAAGCAACGAAGTGTCCCATTCCAGCACTATGAAAGGCTTTACAGCTCTTCAAAAGGTGAGAAAGAGTGGTGGGAACCAGACCTAAAGTCTAGTGGGGAGTCATTGGGGATATGAAAATGCTTGCATGGCCAGAATGGAGATGATAAATGGGGGTACTGCAGTGTCCATGTTGTCGATCATAAGGGTGAATAAACATGGGGGCGCTGCAATACCCATTACTTTGGGACCAGGTCATAAGTAGCTTTTGGGGGGATCTGTCTAACTTTGAATGGCTGTTAAATGATCAATTGTAAGTCATGAATTATAGTAATTATAAGATGCCCATCCTGAACAGAGTAGAAATGTGGTAGAAATGCCCCCATTTACTGGGTATCCATGCATTACCATATATACTCACATATAAGCCAATCTCACATATACGCCGACCCTGAAAAAACTGCCCCAAAATGAGGAATTTTGCAAAAACTCGCATATAAGCCGACCCCCAAATACCATGGTGTTCAACCCCTGATCTCACCGTCAAGGCTCACCGTCAGAAAGATTCTGGGAGGACAGGGCTTTGGGCGCGACTTCCCTGAACAGCAGAAGTGAAGCCCAGAGGGAAAAGGCGGTGGGGCAAAAGTTGCGGCTCATCGTCCATCCAGGGAAAAAAATGGCGCCCGACTTCGTGCGCGTTTTACTTGAGGCGAGGGCTGCTAAGGGCCAGGCGAGGGCTGCAAAGGGCCAGGCGAGGGCTGCAAAGGGCCAGGCGAGGGCTGCAGCAGCGACTTAGCGTGGCGACTTGCTCCAGCGACTTGCTGGAGCAGCGACTTAGCGTGGCGGCTTCGCGCAATGAGAGTCTTGGCTCTCATTGCGCGAAGCCGCTGTCCAGCGAAGCCGCTGCCCGCCGCTTCCCCGCCTCCCATCGAGTCTCCCAGCTGATTGGCTGTACAAGCCGCTGCCCGGCAAAGGCGATGAGAGTCTTGGCTCTCATCACGCGAAGTCGGGCACTTCGCGCGATGAGAGCCAAGACTCTCATCGCGCAAAGCCGCCACACAAAGTCGCTGCTCCAGCAAATCAGATTTATTCGCGTATAAGCCGACCCCCAAATTTGGGGGGAAAAAAAAGCATTCTAAAGTCAGCTTATATGCGAGTATATACAGTAATTGCATAATTTGGACATTTCCTGGATCTCCCTATCTCACTTTTAAAAACTGGTATAACACTATTTTCCAAACTTCTGACACTGAATATGATTTGAATTATAACTTATATATTTTTGCTAGGGAGTTAAAACGTTTTCAAATTTCAATTCTATAAAAATTCTTATGTAGATAGCATCAATTTTTTATGATTCTTCTCTTGTTCCTCAATTTTTCTTGGTGCTGGTTTCCTCCCTAAGAAAGTCATGATGGCTCAGGTACATTTTCAACGTATTATGTATTGAGGAGATATGCAAATAAATAATTTTTCTGCAAACACCCCATCATACTTGACAATCCCTATTATTTCATCAACTTATAGCCTGATTGAATTTAACAAAACCTGTTTCCCCCTAGTCTCTCATGAGATTCCTTGTTTTTTCATTCTTTGTTATTACCTTACACTTTATCTACCAGAGTTTTTGCTTCTTTCTGTTCTCTTTGTTGAAAATGTGCTGAAAAAAAAGCCTTCTTGGTTTTTACAGCTTTCTGGGTCACTTGAAAGCTATGCTGGTCTCTCCTTAAACTAGGCTGATCCTTTCTTACATTATGAAATAAAGACAAATTAAGCTTTAATGACACTGGTTTTAAATAACTGCTAGACTTTACAATCTGTTCCTCTTGGCTTTTGTTCTCAGTCTTTTCTTTTCACCAGGCCCCTCATGTTTTAAGTTTCCTTTTCTGTAGATGTTATGTGACTATGTTACATCCTGCTAGCAATTTCCATTTGCTTGTATGATAAATGTAGCAGTACAATAATAATAATTTCCCATCTTTGTTCAAACTCGTTTCAAATCTGATCACAGTCCCCATTTCAAATTAAATCTAGGCTTGTGTCACATTGGTCTACTCTGCTCTCTATTTTAAAAAGCCCAATAACATAGGACATATCGAGATTTGGTTGACCACAATGTTAAGCAGGCACAATCTCAGACTATATCTGAGAGTAACTGGCATTCCCATTATTTATAATTATGCTTAAATTGTGGTCAACCAAATCTCTAGATTGTCTTCCTGGTTTTTCACATTATCCTCAGCATTATGATCAGATAGGCAGTAGCTGGTCATTAAATCTGGCATTTTTAACAATTTTTTGTTATGAATGGTGAAATCCAGGATTCCATCTTAGAAATATGTATTTAAATTCATGAAGTAAAATAGTGAAACTAAATTTCTTTCCCAATTCATGGATATGCTAAAAGCTATCCATGGGGTCCCCAGGTCTAGAAATTCATTGCAAATTTAATTTACATTTGTTGCTAGGTATTCCCATCCACAACAATACTGTGAAAGAATCTGACCTTTCATTATTTTCTGTTTCTTTAGATTTTATACTATTATTGATAAAAAGAGAGATCACAGTAGTTAGGAATGCCTCACATGATATTCCCAATTCTAAATTTGCACATTTTGTAAAAGAAAACAATAAGGATAATTTACTAAATAGTACAGACCTAACCAAGAATAAGACAGGGATATTTAGTCCTCAGTATCAAACTGTCTTTAAAGAAAGCATTCTGGAAACAGCATGCCAGTGATCAGAATCACAGTCCAAAATAATTTTTTATACACATAGATCTAAAATTTATTTTCTTTCCCTCGTAAACTGGCTTAATTAACTCAAGCACATATTTTTGCAATTAGATTGCAAAGTATTTCCACCAACAATCACTGTTAAATTTTAAAGCCTGATTACACTATGAGGCATTTTTCTGAGGAAAAGGTAAAGGAGAAGAAACGGCCCTTCCAACTGAATTTCTCTTCAGAAAATATTCCTACACATATAAAGATTTTTAAAAGCCTCTACTGGTAACTTTAGATGATACTCTGAAGCACTTCTAGGGTACTAAAAAGCTCTGATCAGGTTATATGAATTTTCCCCTTTATAGCAATTACATGAGGCATGAGAAAGGAGGGTAAAACTTTGGGAGGCTTGGTAGTCAAATTGAGGACTTCTGAAGTCTAAGATTTCTTTATAAAATAAACATGGTTTATTATTTTGTGCTTGTAATGATACTGAAAAGAAAACATCAAAGAAATTCTTCTTCAGGACCTTGGATAGCAGTTTGCTGAGGTCTTCAAAAAGATTAGCACAGTAATAGTCACAGTCATAGTTAATGTAGAGCTCAGTTACAAAGCTAGGAATCCTCCATAGCTGAACTATAGCCTCCAGGGCCATCTCCTTCATTTCATAAATCATCTTGGGGCTTTCCACTGTGATGATCTCCATCAGTTTCTTGACATACATCTGACAGAAAGATAGGAGATAGTTCAGTTTATAGGGTGTAATTCATCTATATGTGATTCATCTATAACAGTTTATAGGGTGTGATTTATCAAAATGTGATTCATCTATAACATGGGTGAATATTATAAGTGATAGTTTCTTTTCCTGGTCTCCACTCTTACTTTTCTATTCCAGACTTTGCAATTGGAGTTTCATAACATTTTGATTACAAAATGTTATCATTATAAATGAATATCTTAAAATATAAGAGCACAAAAATGCAAGCATATGAACATATCTAGTAAGTATTTTAATGATATATAATATTTTTTCAAAGTGTTCCCAGACCTTCCCCCAAATGGGATTAATTTCTTCCAAAGATTATGTAACATATTTCAAAAAACTCACCTCCAGTTGGAATTTCAAATGCTCTCTCATTTTCTCAAATAAAAGGAAACAAACCCTAAGGGAAGCTGAATATAAATTAAGCCGCTCCATGTTCAATAACTGGGAATGAATGAAAAGTTCAAAATAATGAATATAAATCTATTCTTTCCATCATCCCAATCTAAAATCATACAAAAATAATTATTCCAAAAGACTTCAAAATACATGCAATATTTTTAAAGATGAGGAAGGTATTATGTTCATGCTTACTTGAAAGAGATACCGACATAATTCTTCTTTTATAAGTCCTAAGAGAGATGGGCAGTTTGCAACACAAGTCAGTTCAAGAGCAACTGTGAGTAGCTGTAGACCCATGTGGATCATCACCTCAGAATTGTGTCGGTCATGTGGATTAGTGAGAGAGATGAGGAAACGCAGTAATTCACGAATACAGGGCAATCCATAAGGGACTAATGTTGTTCCTTGAAAATGAGAACACACAAAAACATTCCAACTATAGCACTCCTGTTCAGCATCCTTTCAATTAGTTAGAGATACATTATTCTTGATAATGGCAAATTAATGGTATTTGGATATTTTTAAAGATATAGAATGAAAAGAAAACAGAAATTACTATTACAGTACATTTTTCCAATGCACTCACCCTCTTTTTGAGAACACTGAGTAAATCGTACACCCCGAGGGTTAACATAGTCCATGTCATGAATTGAAACAGAATCAGTTGCAGAAGTACACTCTTCAAGAACCTCTGGGATAGATTCTACTGAAGCAGATGGAGTCTTTTCCCTCTGAGGACATTCATTCTTTAATCCAAAGATATTAAGGCAGAAAATTAGCACAGACTAATACTGCTACATGACACAAGTAATCCCATATACTACTACTGACATAAACCCATTCTCTAAAAGAAAAAAAAATCAGTCTTTTTAATTAAAATGATTCAGCTCTGTGGCTAGATATTTTGCATCTACAACAGCAGCAAATGACTTTCTATTTCTAACACTTCAAGAATAGTAATATATTCAACAGTAAAAAGCCTTTTCAAAGTTTAAATTTCAATTTCCACCAATCTTGCCAAAGATGAGAGAAACTGGAAATTGTACTCTTAAATATTTCACAGTCATCCAGTTTGTCTACTTTACTCAAAAATTGATGTATGCAATTTATCCCACTGTAAAATTCCTCTTCTCCTTATAAGATTTGTGACATTCTCAATCCAAACCAATCCCAATAGTGTAAAGTCAGTGCTATCTACTATAGTTTCATGTAAAGTAATTTTGTTAATGCAAACTATGCTTGAGAAGACTTACACAAATAGCAGATATTAATATTTGAAATAGATCACTTTACTATTTTTAAATGTAATAATTGTTTTGCAAGTTCCCTAAAAAGTAGGTTGGAAATCAAATTCATACACACAGAAAGCATCTCATTACCTTTACATCCATTTACAAGGCTACTCAAAAAATACAGTAATCATCCTATTTTTTGTTTCGGCCTCTTTTAGCAATAGCACTTAGACATATATACCACTTCATAATGCTTTACAGTCCTCTCTAAGTAGCTTACAGACAATTGTCCACAACAATCTGGGTCCTAATTTTACCGACCTTGGAAGGATGGAAGGCTGAGTAAACCGTGAGCAGATGAGAATCGAACTGCAGGCAGCTAGAAGTCAATAGAAGTAGCCTGCAGTACTGCATTCTAACCACTGCGCCACCACAGCTCATTTTAATCATACATTTTACATGCTAATTTCTTAATGGACTCTACCTTTTGTGTTTGGAGGGAAAATGAAAATCAAGCTGTTTAAAATTACATTATTGGCTAACTGAACAGAATAAAAGCAACTTTTATAACTGTCACCGGTATGTTGTCTGCTGAACTGTGCTGTAAAGGAAATTCATACCTGTAGTTCTAACTGTTCTCTGGCTCTAAACTCATTTAAGGGCATTGCTGTACTGATTTCCAAAGATTTGACAAGTTGTAAATCTGTAAGATCATCCTTTGAGTGAATTTGGGAAGATAACTCTGAACCACTGTCAATGACAGGACTAACTATAGAAGATACATTTTCCGAATTTCCAGATGAAATTGGAGAAGGTACATCAGTGACATTGACCTCACCTGTGAACAATAAATAACATAAACATTAGTCATATATTTATTTATAGTACATGGTGTCCTCTTTCTATTTTATTATATTATCTGAAATAATGGATTATAATACACATTGTTATCCATTATTTCAGATAATATAACGAACAGTGGCCAATCTCACTGCAATTAATTAAACAGAACATACTGTATTCACTTCACAAAAGACCTCAGTGTCTTTTATTCATACCTCAAGGTTAATGATTTTATGTATCAATAGCCAGAGTCCTCACAGAAAAAAAACACCATGAAATCCCTGCTTCCCAACTCCAAACATATAACTTTGAAACTCATAAATTTATATGAAGTAGAAAATTTGGACCCCAGAAACACTGCATGAACAAAATTCCAACTGTCTAAAAAATTGAAAACAGAATAATTCTAGTCAATTTTACATTAGATTATTTACAGAATTCCTCTCCAAGGTTGTATATGTTCTTGCATAAATATTGATTTACATAATATTCTTTTAAAAGCATTTATATTGAAGCTCACAACTTGTGTAGTAAATCAGATATGAAGCATCTAAAGAGCCAATCCTGCAAGACAAAAAGATGCCTCAGAGAGTACTTTCTGAGACTTTTTTTAGCATTATTATCCCTGAAACTGCTGTACAATACTGGAAACAAATGTGTTTGCTTTAAGAACTAGCATTCCATTCTATATTCCAAACTATTATGCCAATTTATTGTGTTAGGATATATATCTTCTAAAGAAAACATTGTAAAGAGAAAAATTATTGAAATTATCACAATCATAATTCCTCATTTCTGATCTGGTGAGAAAAATAGTTAAGTCTAGGTTGTAAGGACAGGGGCAAAAGTGATTCATGTACATAGGATGTACATGAGGTGTATCTTCTTAAGTAGCTCTAATATCAGAACAAAGCTCATTTATTTAGAATGTTCAGTGAAGAATTCCAGTATATATCAATTCAATTATTTGACTTTTATCCTGCCACAATCTTGTAACTCTAGAGTAGGTGTGTCAAACTCAAGGCCCACGAGCCAGATGCAGCCCATGGGATGCTTAGATCTGGCCTGCGGGGCCACCCTGGAAACAGCAAAGGACCAGCCCATGGTGCTTCTGCCAGTGAAAATGGAGCTTGGGAGGGCTGCAGGTCCTGTGTTGTCCCCCACGAGCTCCATTTTCACTGGCAGAGGGCTAGCAAAAGAACATAAAAATAAACAAAAGAAGAAATGTTTCCCCTTTTGCATTTGAGCATGCAAGGGACAGGAAAGGAGAAAGGGAAAGGGGAAAGAGGAAAGACAAAGAAAAAGAAGGGAAGATGGGAAGATAGCAAGGAAGGAAAAATAAGGAAAAAAGGGAAGGAAGAAGAAAAGCGGAAGGAAGGAAGGAAATTATGAGAGTGAAGGAGGGAAATGAGGGAGGGAGGGTCTCACAGAAGTCCTGCCTTAGCACTTGGCCACCAAAGGTGCTCCTAACATGAGTGATGTTGAGCTGGCCATGGCCACCCCAACCACACCCGCTTCGGCCACGGTCATCCCAACTACACCCTGAATCAAACATAACCCTGATGCAGCCCTCAATGAAATCGAGTTTGACACCCCTGCTCTGGAGAATTAAGGAGTTCAGAAAGGATAAAAAAGACAATAAAATGTTTCCAGACCTCTGTATTGAAACCTTTGACTATTTTCATTTCTACAGAAGAGTTTAATGACAAATTTAATGACAATTATTCTCTTTGGTTTTTATAACTAAAACTATCTTCAGACAAATGATGTTCGTGTCTTCAATAAACTGTTAAGAGTACCATGAAAACCAGTGCCATATATTTATATGTTTTCCACTCTCCCCCTAAATCACTCCTATATTGATGATATCCAATTATACATCTCTGTCCCTGATGAATAAATGATACTGTGAACACCTTATCCCTGTTTGGAGGCTATGAGGATCTGTATGGGGAACAACAAACTTCACTGAATCCTGGTGAGTGGATTTTGACTTGAAGTCCACTGCTTTCCAGGATTGTGCCATTTTTGGTGCTAGATGTGTTTGCACTGTCCAGATAGGTCATGTTTGCACCCTATACTCACAACTCCTTCTGAAGAAGCAGGTGGCAATCAAGGCTAGAACATCTTTTCACACCATTATCTTGTGCTCCAGTTGTGACCATTCCTGGATTGGCAGGAGGTACTTAGTCATTCATGTCATTGTCACCTCCAGATTTGATCACTGCAATGCAATCTACATGAGGCTGCCCCCAAGAGAATTCAAAAGCTTCAGCCATTACAAAATGTAGTGACACAAGCACTACTAGAACAGCCCATGTTACACTTCTGTTTGCTTCCAGGTCCATAATATTTTCATAATTTTTATTTTAATCTGAATTTGATATTTGTTGTTTTTATATTTCTTACTCAATTGTTGTACATCACCCAGAGTCACATTTTATGAAGTAGGCAGCTATATAAATTTGAATAATAAATAAATTATAAATTCCTTTCAGAAAAAAAAAATGCACATTCTGGATATTAGGGGGGAAATCCCTTCCTACCAGTAAGAGTAATTTGTCAATATCCTGTGCTAAGATCAAGGCATAATACTACAGCTTTTCCATAAACTATTTTAAACAGTTACCTGGAATAAGAGATTGATGTTGGAATTTGACAAATTGCTCCTGGATGGAAGATTTTTGTTTACTAAAACTAGAAGGAGACTAGTTGTACTTTTTCAAACTAATGAATTTTATTAAAAGATATATTCTTTCTTGGGCTACTGCTCACTTCATTATGACTAAATTGATAACAGTATTTAAACTAAGGTGAGATGAAGGAAGGGAGGCAAAGAAGATTATTATGGAACAATATTATGTGAATAGATGAGATCGAAGTGAAACTTTGTGGCATCGATGAGAAATATTGTGCTCGGAGAAAACAAAACACTTTATTTCAATGAAAGAAAATAATCCATTTTATGAAGCATGGCAGTAAAACAGTTTACACATGAAACTTATTGTACACCACTATTATTAAATCTTAATAAATATTGCCCTGTTTTTGTTCATATTCTAAGAACTAATTGTGCAACCCACTAGTGTTTGTTTGAAAATTCAATAAATCCAGTATTGCCAAACACTGACACTGTCAAAAAGGAGAAAAACATATATTGAATGGCTGTCTCTCCAGATCTCACTGATCACCAGGTCCCTTCCTATTGCCAAATAGCTGACTGGTCCATCAGCAATTCCTTTGTGACCAATGATTATTTTTAATGTATCAATGTGTCCCATTCCCATCTATGAGTTGTGCAAGCCTGGTCTAGACAACAGTGAAGTATTGTACTGATTCCCATTCCACTGTGGCTTTTATAGATATAGAAACATTGGAACCTCTTTTACATTATTTGTTCATTTTGCTGACCCATGACTTTTGTGCAAGGTTTATTTTAAGGTTTACTCCAACCATATTGTGATTATGCAGATGATACAACAGTGATAAGCCTTATTCAGGATGATAATGAAGGCAATTACTGGGAGAAGATCTAGGGTTTGATGAATAGGGTAATGAAAACAGCTGGTTTTAAATGCAGCAAAAACAAAAGAGATCATTGTCTATTTCAGAAAAGGCAAGCAGAGCCATACACCTGTATTAAGAATTCTACTGTGAAGGTGGTTAATAGTATCAAGTTTTGGGACGTGCAGCTGACGAGTGGGTTAGCTTGTTCATTCAAAAGTGAGACACTGGTAAAGTAGGCACCTGTGTTTTCTGCATTGTATGAGAAGTGCATATCTCCCTTCCCCTATCCTTTCAACTTTCTATCGAGAGACAATGGAAAGCATCCTCCCACATTGCACTGTATTACTGTGTGGTTTGGATATATTACTATTTTGGGCAGGAAGGCTGTGCAGAGAGTGGTGAGGATGGCAGAAAAGATTATTGGAAGTTCACTTTCTTGTATCTAGCTGTCCTGACCTAAGCTTCCTTAGAAAGCATAAAGCACAAATCTTAGTCCTGGCAAAACCTTTTATTTCCACGGCTGTGAATTACGTTCATTCACAGCCAGCAAAGCTTCACAAACAGTCTTTCAGGGGCATGTTTATAAACACCGACCTTATTCTACTTGGAATGCTGCCAGAGAATTAATTGCCAGACGCAGAGAAAAGGCCAAAGTTGACACAGAGTCAAACAGAACTTTTCAAAGCTTTAATTGACCAGATGAACTAACTGCTTCCTGCAAAAGCTCACATCCTGTTCGCTCCTCTTTTATGTTCTATGGGAGGGGCCAATCATCTCAGGCCTTGCTCCTGAGTTGACTCTGCTTTTTCAATTGTTCTTATATTCTGGTAGCTCTGCACATGCACAGGTTGGGAACCGGTTCCAAACACTCCTCCACCTCTGCTGTCTGAGTCTGAAGACAGCTGATGACTACCAGCCTGCCCTGGCCCCATCCCTGCCTCTGATGCAGAGCCCTCATCCAAGTCCTCCAGGTTCCTCCCTCAGTGATTACCCATATTTAGAGTATATACATTTTAATACATAAACCATTATTTGTCATACCATACCTGTGCCATTGGCAGTTGACTGTTCTATTCCTTGAGATACCTTAGTTGCATGGCAAGAGTTTCTTAGTGATCGTTTCTGCTTCTTCCATTTTGATGAATCACTCATCCCTCCTGCTCTCATTTTCAACTGTGAATAATAAAACACAAGTCTCCTATAGCCAGAAGAATGGCAACAGTATTCTATTCGTTTAAATAAATATTCCTGCCAGTTTTATTTGATGCAGGAATTCATATTCCAATAGTAGAGCATATGTGTATATGTGTGTGGTGTGTATGTATGTGTGTATTTATGTACACAGGAAGGGGAGAGGGAGGGAGAGAATGAATATAGCTCCAAATTGAATGGATGTATTTTGGAGTCCACCCAGCTTTCAGATATTTTATGCATATTGACATATATAAATCAGTTCCCAAATACAGAAAAGGAAGTATTATTGAACATTTTGATTTCCAGAATCCCCCTTTCTCAGTTAAAAAGTTGCATTCTTTTTTATTTATTTTGTTTTGAAACTGTATTCTAAAGTCTTAACTTATAAGCTGGAGATCCAATTTGATATTATGGTTAAGACAAAAGGCTAGAAAATGATTCTAATTCCAACCAGGGGCCAGTCAATCTCTCTTAATCTTAGGAAGAAGGCAACGGGCAACTATTTTTAAATCTTGCCAAGAAAACAGCATGAACTTGCTAGACCTTTATGCTGATTCAAAGGCACCAAACCAAACCATTATTTTTTAAAAAACTTTGCCAACTAAGTATTCTGAAACTAGTCTTCAACTTACAACCATTTGTCCAGTGATGGTTTGAAATTAATGATAGTGCTGAAAGACCTCTACAGGGTCTTCAAACAATCAGGGATGTGACTTTAGATGAGGATGAAATCATGGTCTCATTTGATGTCATAGCCCTGTTCACATCTATAGATCTAGAATTAGCCAAAGAATCCATGACTGCATTACTTCACAGTATACCTGACTTAATTGAATGCATGAAGATCAAAACACCAGGATAATGGATCTCATAAACCTCTGCTTAACTACATACCAGACTACATGGCCAAATTTACCAACAAATTAAAGAGATACCTATGGGATCACTGCTTTCAGGACTTATAGCACAGGTTGTCATGCAATGCTTTCTAGAAGCCATAGCATTTCCACAAATAGAACCAAAAATATGGATCATATATGTAGATGACATCTCACCATAATAAGAAAGGACCAATTAGAAAATGCTCACAGGACCATCAATAACATTTTAAAGGAATCCAGTTTAAAAGAGAAGAAAACAACTCGCTACTCTACCTGGACATCTTGATCAACAGAAACCACAATGGCAAACTAGAAATGCAAGTTTACAGAAAACCCACCCATACTAATCAGGTACTCAACGAGCAAAGCAACAAGCCAATCTCCCACAAGAGAAGCTGGATAAGGACTTTATTTAAACGAGCCCAAACACACTGCACCAACCCAGAACAGCAGAAAAAGAAATTACAGCATCTATACCAGGGGTGTCAAACTGGATTTCATTGAGGGCCACATCAGGGTTGTATTTGACCTTGGGCGGGCTGGGGGGCTTGGCCAGAGTAGGTGCAGCCAGCTTGATGTCACTCATATTGAGAAGGCACCTATGGTGGCCCGAGCGCTCTGTTTTGTAGTGACCAAGGTAGGAACCCACTACTGCTTTGGTGGTCACTTGGCATAACAAGACTAAATTGAATAACAGAGAAAGATATGCCCGTATACAAATAACAAGATGGGGAAGAAATAAAGATGCTCTCAATTAATATCAATGGGCTAAATTGAGAATAATACACCAATTGCAAGATGACAAAAGGATTATATGTCATAGAACAGAAGAGAACAAAAAATATTCAAGATTTTTTTTAGGAATTTATAGTCATGAAAATATAACAGAAAAGAATGTTAAAGAATATTTGGATAAGAAAAAATTAAGCAAAATTGAAGAGATAAAAAGAACATTAAATGAAAAAATAACGATGATGGAAATGGCAGAAGCGGTTCAAAAAAACAAAAGAACAATAAAATCCCAGGCCCAGATGGAATACCTGTAGAACTTTATAAAAATAAATAAAAGCCATTTGAGACAACTATGATAGAGGCATATAATGAAGCACTTGCAGAAGTGAAATTACCCAAAACTTGGTCGGAAGCGTACATAGCATTAATCCCAAAAGAAGAGACAAACCACCAACAAATAAAGAATTATAGGCTTATTTCATTATTGAATACTGATGATAAAATATTTTTATCCATAATGGCAGAAAGGCTAAAAAAGGTGTTAAATGAGTCTATATATGCAGATCAAAATGGATTTTCACCAAAAAGACAGATGAAAAATAATTTGAGAACGATTATAAACATACTGGAATATTATGAAGTACATTCTGGAAGACAATTATCATTGTTGTTTCTAGATGCGCAAAAGGCTTTCAATAATTTGAATTGGCAGTTTATTAAAAATACAATTAGAAATTATGAATTTTGGGGAGCAATTTATCAGAATGGTACAAGCAATATGTTCCACACAAACGACAGAAGTAATAATGAACAGAAAGTTAACCGAACAATTTCAAATATCGAAGGGAGTAAGGCAAGGATATCCGCTATCACCATTATTGTTTATCCTGACTTTAGAAGCGTTATTTGGACAAATTTGAGGGGAACAAGAAATGAAAGGTCTCAAAATTAAAAAAGGAATATAAAGTCCAAGCTTTTGCAGATGATTTGGTATTTGTGCTTGAGGAACCATTAGAATCGGGACCCAAATTAAGTCAGAAAGTAGAAGAATTGAAAAAGTGGCAGAGCTTAAAATAAATAAAAATAAGACAAAGATTATCACAAAAATTCTTACTAAGAAACAGAGCAAAGAATTGGAAGAAAAACTGGAAATGTAAATTGTCAAAAAAGGTAAATATTTAGGAATATGGCTAACAGCGAGAAGTATATCTGTTAAAGAAGATAATTATATAAAATTGATAACACCAATTAAGATGGTTTTGGATAATTGAAAGAAATTACAACTCTTGTTAATAGGATGAATTGCCACAATAAAAATGAACATATTGCCAAAAATTCTGTTTCTGTTCCAAGTGACACCAATAAGGTTAGGAAATAAATTTTTTGAAGATTTAAACAAATTAATATCAAAGTTTATTTGGCTGGGGGGGGGGGGGAAACATTAATTAAATTAAAATTGTTACAGGACAGTAGAAAGAAAGGTGGTTTTGCTCTGCCAGATTGGTAACATATTACAGCAGCAGCAGCCCTTACATGGATCAAAGATTGGGTAATGTTGAAAAACAAAAGAATATTGACAATTGAAGGAGACGACTTACAATTAGGATGGCACACATTTTTATAGGATAGGAAATCAAGATACATAGTTATTTCCAAAGACACCAAATAAGAAATACATCGCTATTAATTTGGAAAAAATTAAAAAAATCATGACGACAAAATTCCGATCTGATTATCAACCATGGAAGCATTAATATACCCAAATGTGTTAAATTTTGATAAGATAGTAAGGTATAAGGATATCTTAAACCAGGGGTCGCCAACCATTTGGACCTCAGGGACCACCAGACTCATAATTTTAGATCCCAGGGACCACTAACCGGTTCTATGGGCATGGCCTAATTTGTGAGTGTGGCTTGGTGGTCATGTGACTGGCTGGGCATGGCTTGTATGTAAATATTATAAATATTCATACAAATATTGATTTTTTTATAAAAAAAGAGCAACTTTTACCCAAAATCAGGCAAAGCAGGCAGGCAGATTGAGTTGTTCACAGAATCACAGATTCATTCAGAGATCTATCTATCTGCCATTGGCTAGCTCAGTCTGTCATATAAAATTTGCTTGCAAACTCACAAAATTAACTCACAATACACCACCATGCATGTAAATATTGAATTTTTTATAAAAAAAGAATTTTACCCAAAATCAGGCAAAGCAGGCAGATTGAGCTGCTCACAGAATCATTCAGTGATCTATCTATCTGCCATCGGCTAGCTCAGTCTCTCAAATTTGCTTGCCATGAGTCTGCACTGAATTTGCTTGCAAGCAAACCTTCAGTCCTAAGGGAGGTTTGGCTGTGCTGAACCAAAGATGTAAAGACTAGCTAGAAAGCAAGAAATCCAACCATTTCCTGCTTCCTAGCTAATCTAAATCTCATGGCACAGCAGAATAGATGATGGTCGGAAAAAGGAAAAATAGCAATTTAGCAGGTAAGTTTACCAGATAAAGAGTGAGTGGGCGGGGAGGGTTCCTGTGGGTCATGTGGGCGGTGCAGCCTTGTGTTTCTGTGCAGCCTGAATTAATTGCTTTGTAGGGGTGCTCTGGGGATGAGATTTCTCTGCAGCCCACCAAAATTTGCTCACGGCCCACCGGTTGGCGGCTGCCATCTTAAACGAACAAGGGATATTAAAAATGAAACAAGAATTAAAAGAGCAAGGAATTGGGATAGAGTGGTGGATGTATATGCAAATACAAGTAAGATTCAAGAAAGATACAGAAAACCATGGGATATGTATAGATCTATCGCAATAAGATACCACAAGGTCCAGAAGAGAAATTGATTAAAACATAAAATTATTTGTTGGAATATAAGATGGAAGAGGAGACGGTTATAGAAACAAGGATTGGGTGAAAATTTTTGGCTACACAATTGGAGAAATGGGAAAAAATGTGGGAGAAGAATTATAAACTGACGGTGTCGGCATCATATAGAAAAAAAATGTACAAAATAGTCTACAAATGGCACCTACCAGCTGCTAGATTAGCAAAAATGTTCCCAAACAGATGAAAACAAATGGAAATGAAAACAAAAGCAAGGATTACCATGCATGTGGACATGCCCTGTACTGAGAAAATATTGGATGACAAAAAAATAGAAGAAATAATTAAATAGCAAATTGAATTAAGACCGGAGACTTTTCTATTAGATATAACAATGGGAAAATATGATAAGAAAACAGACTATTTTATGCTACACTTATTAATGGCAGCAAGAATAACTTATGCACAGGATTGGAAAACTGATGTTGTATGTAAGAAAGATTGTTTAATAAAAACTATTGTATGTATATATGTATGCATGTATGCATATGTTTGCTGATTAAGTTTTAAAGAAAGTCACTTGAAGCACTTGGATTCAGAAAGTGTTGAAGTGTTAAAAGTGTTCACTTTTAACCACCATGGCCTCTTCTGCTGGCATTGATGGCATTGAAAGAAGATTCTGTTCCTTTGGACTTAAAAGTGTTCACTTTTAACCACCGTGGCCTCTTCTGCTGGCATTGATGGCATTGAAAGAAGATTCTCTTCCTTTGGACTTCTTTTGTTTGTTTTTTCAGTTACTAAACATTGATATTTAAGCAAATACAAGAATAAGTAATCTAAAGTTTAGAGGCACTGCAAAGAGAGGACAAAACAAAGAGAGAAAGCCGAGATCAGGACAGGTGGACTTGCGAGTGCCGTAACTCAACCCACCACCGCTCATCAGCTGATGATCGCCAGCCCGAGCCTCCAATGTAAGCTGGCTGCTCTGCAGCTGATGGTCTCAGGTGGTCGCTGGCCTAAACCTCCCACATGACATCTGGGACTGCTGCCTCGACAGTGGCATATTGCTTGCCTGGTCAGCTGCTCTTGGCATGTGGATATGAGAACCTGGCTATGGATGAGAGAGACAAACCAACACGGAGGTTGTGCCGGATGTTGGATGACTGAGGGGAGATGTGGCTAGGTGTTGAGGTGTCTGGGGTATGTGGTTAGATGTGGGTGTGGTGGTGGTTAGCATATAAACCACACTGGAAGGCTATAGTTTCCAGCACTGACTTTGCATGGGATTCCCACTCACTGTGTTCCAAGGCACTGGACTGAGAGTAAAGACTGGTTGCTGCAAAGGTGTTGTGTATTTTTTCTGCGTGATGTGGATCTACTCTTGGTCTGGTCCTGGACCTTTGAGAGAAAGTCAGCACTGCATTCTTTGGTATCTTTTTCCCCTTAGTTGCATCCCGTTTTTGCCCATTTCTTTCCTCCCCCCCCCCACGCAATCGTTTTGGCTGAGGCTGAGACAGAAGGAGCAGAAGCCCAGCCGATGATGAGACCGAAAGAACATAAAGAGGCGCAACCAAGGCCCAGAAGGTACCAAAGACTGTTCAGGCAGTTGGCTCCGTTGGGGAGTAGTGGTAGTCCTTCAGTTGCAGGGGCTGCCGAGGCTTCGTTGACTGAGTGGCTTGACAGACACTGTTCGGATGACAATGAGAGGAAGTGGAGCTACTCAACTGCCCCAGATGGAAGCACTATGGATATGATATGGGAGCAGGTCGGAGAGACCAGTTTTCATGATGCACCATCTTGGCAGCCATGGTAGACAGAAGCAGAGGTAGCACCATGGCAGCTTCAAAGTTCATCCCCTCAGCTAGTGCCTCTGAAGCAGACTCAGTTCCATCTGACTAGTCCGAAACTATTTTTGGGTCCAGCGTCTACCTGAAGGTACAAAGGGTTGCAGGCAAGCCTCTGGGAGCAGAGCTTCTCACTGGCTGGACTGGTAAGGTGGCCAGAACAACCTAAGGAAGAGTCAACCATGGTAGAGACCCTTGGAGGCCAAGCTAAGAGACAGCGGTTGGGGATTTAACAGCCAGCTCGAAGGCCTTCTTCATGTGCTGTCCCAGACACCTGGCCAGCAGACCAGGTCTCACAAGGCCCCATGGCTACACTGGGATTCTGGACCCAACAGCTAGCATGGGTTTCCCCCACTGTTGCAAGCTTCATTTGATGGGGATCCTGATCACATGGCCCTCTTCCTGAGTCAAGCCATCAGCCATCTGGACCAATACACTCAGTACCACCCCTCGCAACGGGCAGTGGTTGTAACAGTGACAGCAGTGTTGGAAGGGGAGGCTGCTGAGTGGGTGGCTGACCTACACAGTGAACATGCATGAGAATTGGCAACCGTTTGTTTTTGGAAGCGCTGCATGCCCAGTTTGAGCACAGGACGTGGACACAATGGGCAGAAGGAGAGCTCCTGTCACTGAAACATTGAGGCTGGTTGGCGGTAGACTACATCCGGGAGTTTCAAGGAGTTGTTGGTAAGTTGCAGGCCTGGCTGGAACAGTTAGTGGTTCACCAGTTCCGGGTAGGGCTCGATCACAAACTGCACCAGGCTTCTGTATACTATGGCATCCCGAACCAGCTACGTGATTGGTTCCAAGCACTGGATAAGAGATTACAGGAGTTTCATTCCAAGGCCGACATCGGTCCTGGTCCGAAGAAACCGGGGTACAAACCAACAGGGTTGATGGGTGAAGCCCGTCCTGTCCCCACTGCCCCGGGTCCTGTGGAAAGATCTGTACAATTACCATTCCACTGTTTCTGGTGCAATCAACTGAGACACTGGGCTGTTGAGTGCACAGCAACCACCAGAGATGCCAGTCAGCAGCAGCTCGGGCAAGAGCACAAGAGCACTTCAACAAGCCTTGGAACGATCCTGGGGTACACAACAAGCACAGCCGTCGATACCGTTCCCAGAAGAGAGAGAAGCAATGGAACTAGGGAGGGCGTTTTAACACAACTAAAATATTAATCATATTTATTACCTTTAACTAACATACATACATATTACATTCATTAAATATAATTTCCCTTCTTATTACTACTTCCCCTTGTTATGTAAAAACATGTATCTTTTTAATCCCCTTTCTCTAAATCTGTTCTTTTTTTTTTTGCACCACTATATTAATTAAATTCCCTTTTCTAACCATCATCTCTTGTCCACTTTAAAGAGTTAATTATTCATTTTAGAGTTAATTATTCATTTTTTAGCTTATCTCTTGGGTTTTTGTTTCTATCTGCTTCTACATCTTGGCTACTCATTTTAAATTTTTCTCCCTTCTCTTCCCTTTTCCACTGTCTAGTTTTCAAAATATCTGCTCTTGCCCGTCCCTCTCCCATAAAAATCTTCCTGTTTCCCCAATTTCTTTTTCATTTTCCTTAAGGTCCTCTATGCTAGGCTTATGTCATCCGTCCCTATTGTTTTTATTATTGTCTCTTTTTTTCCCTCTTGTCCCATTTGTTTTGTCTGTTCCATTTTTTCATCTCCTCTTTCAGCTGACTCCTCCTCTTTCTGGGTGTCTTGAACACTCACTGTCTTTTGTATTGTATTTCCCAGCTTTTCATCTATGTTCTCCATTCATTCCATAATTTCCTGGCAATGTCTTGTCAGTGTCTCCCTTGTACTTTTTATTGTTGATGCCACCTCTTCCCAAATTCCATTCCATTCTTTTTTTTTTTTTTTTAAAGTTTTTATTAATTTTCTACAAACAA
>BLBF01000075.1:542147-556355 GCA_015471245.1 Laticauda colubrina | reverse complement strand
TCTCCCATCATGATTTTGTTAACATAGTCCAGTCTAATTATTTCCATTCTTGATGAAGCATTCTGTTGAATTTTATTGAATCTCTCTTTTATCCAGTAATCCAAAAACCATATGTTCAAATCTATAAAAACTAATCTAACAGTTCAATGTTCTTGTTTTCTTATCCCCAATTTAGTCTGCCTTATTCTGAAATGCACCTTAAATCTACCATCACCTCCTTAGGTCCTTCTATAAATCCAATTTTATATTGTTATTTTCAGGGGTCTTTTCAGCAATATTTTTTTTCCTTCTGCGCTTAATTCTCCAATAAACAAGTTTTGGGAATATGCTATTCTACCTTTCATCGGCAGGTGGCACTCTTTATTTAAATTTCAATATTAAGCCATTTTTGCTTGTAGACTAAATGCCTTTTAGCTGCACACTTAAATGTCTTTTAGCTACACAGCTTCCCAGCAAACAGCAAATTTTGAAGCTTCAAGTCCAGTTAAAGATGGATGAGTAACCAGTTTGCATGTTGGAAGTTCCTAAAGGAATGCTAGGAAATTTTAAAGAGCATTATTTCTCTATGTATACAAACTTTTTATTTTATTTATACAAACATTCCATCTTTCATCTGATGTCATCGAAGTGTGTCATCTTTCAAGATGACACACATCTAACAGTGTGTCATCTGGGGATAAATACTTTGTGCAATAACCATTATAGTTTATACATATTCATTGTTTAGCTTTAATGTTCTATTCTTACTTAATACTAATCTACATCATATATCTAATTCTTATAACATTCCCCATCTTAACATTTTTAATTCTTACTGCATATTTACTACTTTGCGCTAGTCTTCTTTAATTTCTAACTTCCATATTTGTTTTCCAACCATTGATAAATTAAATCCCATATCATATAATATTCAATTTGTTCCTTCTCTTGGATTGCTAGTGTTAACCTATTCATTTCTGCACAGTCTAATATTTTTCTATTTTTCACATTCTCTTCAGTTTTCCAATTTTGTGCAAATATAATTCTAGCTGCAGTTAGTACATGAATAATTAAATATACATTCTCTTTACTATAATTTTCAGGTATAATCCCCAACAGAAATCTTTCAGGTTTTAAATCAGTATGTTGTTGTATCATCTTTCCAACAACGTATGTATTTTTGTCCAATATCTTTTAGCATCTACGCATGTCCACCACATGATAATGTGTTCCAAATGTCTGGTGACATTATCTGCATTAGCTGATTTATCTTTAAGCATCCTTGCCAGTCTTGCCAGTACAAGATGCCATCTATAAAACATCTTATACAGGTTTTTTTTGTGTGCCATTGACATTGTTAGTTTATAGTTTCTATCCCACAATTTCTGCCATTTATCTAATTCTATAGTGTAACTAAATTTTTTTGTTCATGCTATCATTGTTTCCTTTACTTGTTCTTCCAATTTAACACCCAATTTAACGATACAATTTTTTATCAATCTTACTTCTGTTCCAAATCTGTTGGTTCTTGATAGAAAACATCTAGTTTAACATCTTTTTCATATCTATACTACATTTGTATATATGAATACCAAACCATGTAAATCCCCGTTCATTTAATTCTTGTTTAGTTTCATTCAAAATATATTTGTAACTAACAATTTTTACCATATTAATAATATTTGGGTCAGTAAGTGCTTCTATTGTCAAAAGCCAAACTGGAATCTTCAAATAATGCTGTTCTTTGATTTTCTCCCATATTAACAGTACAACATTTCTTATGTGATGTCTTTGAAAATAACCATGTCGTCAGCTTTGAAAGCCATATTGAGATCAGATGCTCCCATGCTGCCACATCTGAGCCTGGGAAAGTGGGAAGGGGGGGAATTTATTGGAGTATATCTAGTTAGACATAACATTCTTTTCCTGATTCAACGTCAGGTTGTGTTGTGCATTACTGAGAGGAAGTTTTAACTTGGGATGGATGGTGATTGGGCCATGTGATGTGATGATGGATTTTGGGGATGGATTTTGTAGTTTTTACTTATTGTAAGGAAGCCCAGAACTTTCACAAATTCGGGATTCCACAGTTGTGCCAGTTACTATCCAAAATAAAAGGAACCTTTGAGAAGATGTCTGTCTCAGGATTTATTGGACGGAATGGAAGGTTGCTGGAACGCTGACACATGTATCTTACTTTTCCCATACCATAGAAAAGCATGTCAACCCAATTGCAAATCATACCCCTCCAGAGTCAAGAATCTTGTGTTCCTCAGTACAATCCATTCTTTCATCATGTTAACATTGCAGCCTGATCATATAATTCCCAATTAGGTAATCAAAACCCTCCTCTAGTTCTTGTATCTGTAATGTTTTTAAGTTTATTCTTGCTTTTTTCCCTTGCCAGATATTAATATTATTTTATTAAGATCTTCAAAATATTTTTCTCCAATTTTATTGAAACAGGTACAATAATCTCAGCAATATATTCATTTTAATTGTTGCTATCCTCCCTATTAATGATAATTGCAAGTTTTTCCATTTTTCTAGATCTACCTTAACTTTTTGTTTCAATTCATAATTATCTTCTTTAATTGTCATACTTCTTGCTGTTAATTGAATCCCTCGATATTTTACTTTCTTGGTAATTTGGATATCTAATCTCTTTGTTATCTCTTTTTTCTGTTTCTCTGTGACATTTTTCACTAAAATCTTAGTTTTTTCTCTGTTTTATTTTCAATCCTGCCACTTCACCATACTTCTATTTTTTATTAGCTTAGGTCTTGTTTCTAGAGGATCTTCTTAGATCCTGTACCTAGAGGTTACAAACTAAATCATCCACAAATGCCTGTAACTTATATGTTTCTTTTTTACCTCCATGCCTTTTATCTCCTCATCTTGTCTGATATTTCTATTTAATAATTCTAGCATCAATACAAATAATAATGGTGACAAGGGGTATCCTTGTCCTGTTCCCTTCTTAATATTAACCTTTTCGGTCATATCCACATTTACCATTACCCTTGCGGTTTGTTTATAATATTTTGTTTTGATTATCTTAATAAATCTCTCCCCAAAGTCCATTGCTTTCAATGGTGCTACCATAAATTGCCAGTTCACATTATCAAACTCCCTTCTGTGCATCTAGAAACATCAACATCATTTGCTTCTCTGGGTGTGCCTCACAATATTCCAAAGTATTCTCATGAGGGTGGAGCTGATGTTACAGCAACACGACGTGCCTCACAGAAGCTCCAGGGGGAATGTCGAATCCCTAGCTGCTGGGGGTCCAAACACACCTAATTGCCTTGTAGAGGTGATGAATGGAAAGAGTGCAGTCTGAGGGTCACGGGGAGCCCACAATCTCCCTTTAGTGACCCGGATAAGGCTCTTTAACTTAACAGCTGGTAAGGCAGTCATTGCATGCTGCTATGAAGCTGGGACAGCCACTGGAATAAAGTGAGGAAGACAGACAGAAGAACAGTGTGATTTATCTGGGTGAGAGACATTTAATCCTGAATTTTTAACACTTTTAGAAGAAAGAGGCCCCTGGAAGATAACTGGGAGAAGTGGGACCCAAAAGGGGAGGTGGAACTTTTTATTTCTTCCACCTCCAGTAGGAAAGCGGCGAGGAGAGCTTTCAGGGCTATCAATGACTGATTATGGATGTTGCAAGAGAATACTTAGGAAGCCAAACTGGATATTTTAAAATACAATACTTCTAAACTAGAAATTTTTGGACATTACTAAAGCTGACTATAGAGATTTTTTTGTTCTTTTTTCTCTATATTGTATAACTTGCATTGGGAAATAGAACATAAAGAGTCAGAAAAGAGAGAAGCAGAGCAACAGTGCCATCTACAAGCAAAAGTGAAAAGTGGAAGACATAAGAGAGGGGAAGACAAAGGAACAGCCTTAAAGTCCGAGAATACAGTGATAACAAGGTGTTTTGACTGAAGAACTAAAATAGAGAACAGAACACTGTCTGTCTTTTTTTTCGCAAACATTGTAGCTCTTGGAATTCAAAGGAAAATGAATCAGACAATGCAAATAGAAACTGAATAGAAAAAATTGATTTTTTTTCCTTTTCTTCTTTTTGCTCTGTGTACTCTTTTTGGACATAAAATAACTGGTGGTTGAACTCTTGAGTTTGGTGGGCCAATCTGGATTACAATCTATTACTTTGCAAGTAACTTTCTTTTGGGATATAAAATAACTGGTGGTTGAACTCTTGGATTTGGTGGGCCAATTTGGATTGCAAGTTCCTTTCCTTTAGTTAAACTGGATTAAGGTTTGAAGAACCTGAAGAAAATGAAGGACTCCAAAGATTGAATTTGTACTTGGATTATAATTTATATTTTCACTCCTTTTTTGGATTGAACTATTCCCCTTATTTTGGGTGGATTATAAATGGATTACTAGAATATCTAAAAATGAAGAAGACAACATCAGAACCATCTTCAGCATCATCGTCCACTACTCCTAGCCGTATTGGACAGAGAACCTTGGATGCTATGCTTCAACAGGAGAAGGCTAATATGATGTAAGCAGAATTGAAAACCATGATATAAGCGGAATTGAAAACCATGATACAAGTGGAATTGAAAACCATGATACAAGCTCTCCATGAGGATTTGAAAGGAAGGATTGGAAAAGTAGAAGATAAAGTAGGGAAAGTAGAAGATAAAGTAGAGAAAGTGGAAGAAAAAATAGAGAACTTTCAACAAATGATGGCGCAACATGAACAACATAACCAAAAAGTAGAAGAAAAAGCTGAACTAACAGAGAAAAGAGTGGGAGAGCTTGATTGTGGACTTACATTAGCAGACCAAAATAAAGAACTTACAATCATATTGTCAGAAATCAACCGGGCAGTCTATTATTTGAGATTCCAGAACATGGAAGAAGAAAAGGGAGACAACTTTGTAGAGATAATGGCAGAACTGTTGGCGGGAGATTTGGAGGTGTCTAAAGAGAAAATTTTGGTTGAGATCAATGAAATTGAATATTTCAATTTCACAGTATATTTCAGAGTCCACAGTAGATATGTGATGAGAAACAGACTTCCTAGAAAGGTCCACATGAGATTTATCAAAAAAGCAACAAAAACAGATACTGCAGAGAGCAAGAGATGATCCCTTAAAATATAAAGGGAAAGAAATAGTAGTTTTAAAACAAGTTCCAAGAATAATCAGAGATTTAAAGAAGGATACCAGTTCTTGACAAAGTGCTTAATCAAAAAAAGGAATGAACTTTAGATGGCTGATATCAGAGGGAATATTGGTGATGTGGCAGGAGCAAAGACACAGATTAGATTCAATAGAAAAGGTGGAGCAATTTTATGATCAGTGTTTGAAACCACAAGAGGAAGAGAGATTGCAAGAGAAAGGACAGAAGAGATGTCAAGAAGAAGCCAGAGAAGACAGAGACATACGATAAATAGAGGAGGCAAGAGAATGGGAGAAAATATCAATAAGGGAAGGCTCAAAGGCAAAAGAAGCAAGAGAGCAGCAAAACCCATTTATAAATAAAACTATGGAAGAAGAAATAAAGTTAGTGTCAATTAACATAAATGTTCTGAATTCGGCAATAAAAAGGAAAAGCACTTTTAGTAAATTAGAAAAATTAAAATTTGACATAATTTGGTTACAAGAAGTTCACATTAAAAAACAACACAGTAAAGTATTGGACAATCCTAAAATTGAGAAACTATATACCTCCCTCCCACAACAAAGTAATAATAATAGAATTGGAAGATGAAAATATATGTGTACTAGGAGATTTCAATGCAATAGTGGATGTAGAATGGGATTATAAAACTAGAAAAATAAACAAAAAAGCCAGGAAAACACTACCAAAAGCTTTTTTTTAAAATGGTGGAAGAATTAGACATTGAGGATGCTTGGCAAGAAACACATACTAAGAAAAACCAAAATACATTTTATTCAAATAGACACCTGTCTGGTCCAGAATCGATATGATGTGGGCATCAACAGAATTAATATCTAACACACAACAAATAAACATTGAAAAAAGTACCTGGACCTGATAAAAGTTACAAGGAAGGGACAAAAAAAGAAGTGAAGATGGACAATGAATAAATTAATATTGAAAGACAAGGAATTTATTCAATTTATGGAAAGAGAATTGGACTTTTTCTTTAAAGAAAACAGAAAAGAAGAAACCTCATTACAAAATGTATTGGACACAGCAAAGGCATATATTAGAGGATTAACTATAACATATGGGAAAGAGAAATAAAAAGAAGAGATAAAATCAAAAGAACTTAGAAGAGGAATATAAAAGGTTAGAGATGGAACTACAAAAGAACCACAAAAAAGAACATAAAAATCAAATGGACTTTAAAAATCATAAGTTGGATCTAATAGATAAAGAGGAACTAGCACAAAAAATTAAAAGACCTAAACAAAACATTTTTGAAAATGCAAACAAACCAGGAAGATGGCTGGCTGACTGAAAAAAGAGAAAGAAAAGAAATTGTTTACCAACTAACAGATGATGAAGGAACTCTTTATCGAAATGATGATAAAAAGAAAATAATTCAAAATTACTACAAAAAACTTTATGATTAAGAGATAATTTCAAAAGAAAAAAAATAAAACAATACTTAGAAAAAGCAGAACTATCTACAGTACCAGAAACAATTAAAGCAATATTAGAAGAAAGAAAAACAATGATGGAATTAGCAGAAGCAATTAAAAGACAAAAGAATGGCAAAACACCAGGGCCGGATGGTCTACCAGCAGAATTATGTAACACTTTAAGGACTCTTTTAAGCAACCCAATGTTGGAACTATTTAATGAAATATTGGTGGAGGCAAAAGTACCAAACTCTTGGATGGAAGCATATATTACTCTCATACCGAAAAAAGACTCAGATCTGAAATGGATAAAGAATTACAGGCCAATATTGTTATTGGATGTGGACTATAAAATATTTGCTTCAATATTGCAAAACAACTAAAGAGATTTTTAAATCAATTTATAAACTCAGATCAAAATGGATTTTTACCTAAGAGACAAATAAAAGAACATTTGAAAGGTATTTTAAAGAACATTGGATGGAGGGGTGCAGAATAACCCTTCCCTAACTGAAGCTGTAGAGACACGGCACCAATCAAAACATTTTTTGTGAAGCAACTGATCAACACTGAGAGGGTAAAGGCCCTGTCACACTGGCCGACGGATGCAAAACGTTTGTAAAAAGGACACCGCGGACGAGAAAAATGTTCCATCCGTTGTTATCCGCTCTCAAAAGGAGCAAAAATTTGCATAACCAGAGCGGACAACATGGAAAGGTACGGACGGGGGGAGGACGCAGGGCGGATGGAAAGTGGATGCTCCATGGAAGCCTAGCGGATGGAAGCGGATGAAACATCCGCAAGGCTTCCGGGGGAGCGCAGCAAAGCAGACGCGGAACGGATACAGCGGATGCCGAGCGGATGCCGAGCGGATGAAGCGGATGAACAGCGGATGAAGCGGATGCAGAGCGGAAGCCTAGCGGATTCCTAGCATTCACTGTGCATGCGGGGAGGATGCATTGCGTCAGCCCCGCGGATATAAAGGGAAGCAGCTCCCAAGCAGGTCACAATTCAGAGGAAAGACCTGCTTCCAGACACATCGACTGCCTTGCCAGCCTGCCCTGCCTGCCTGCCAGCCTTGCTCCCAGCCTGCCTGCCTGCCAGCCTTGGTGCCTGCCTGCCTTGCTGCCAGCCTTCCTGCCTGCCTGCCTGCCAGCCAGCAACCCCACAACCATGGGGAAGAGAAAGCCTCAGCCATCTGCTGCCAGCCCTGGCAAGAGGGACAGGGCCACCCTCCCACCCCCTGGCCCTCACTCTGCTTCTGCTGGGGCTTCTGTAGCACGGGCTCGCTCTTCTGGGGCTGGGGCTTCTGCTGCTTCTGATTCTGGAGGAGCTGATGATGATGCTTATGGCGCTGGTGCTTCTGCTTGTGCTTCCTCTGCTGATGCTGCTTCTGGCGGTGGTGCTTCTGCTGATGCTGCTTCTGGAGAAGCTGATGATGCTGCTTATGGCGATGGTGCTTCTGCTGGTGCTTACTCTGCTGAAGCTGCTTCTGGCAGTGGTGTTTCTGCTGGTGCTTACTCTGCTGAAGCTGCTCCTCGTCCTGCTGGTGCTCCTGGTCTTGCTCATCCTGCTGGTCATGCTCGTGCTACTGGTCCTGCTGGTGCTCCTGGTCCTGCTGGTGCTCCTGGTCCTGCTGGCGCTGCTGGTGCTTAATCTGCTGCTGCTGATCCTAGTCCTGCTGGTGCTGCTGGCGCTGCTGCTGCTGCTGATCCTGGTCCTGCTGGTGCTGCTGGTGCTCTTGATGATGATCCTGCTGGTGCTGCTGGTAGTGGTGTGGAGGAGCAGCCCCTACAACCTGGAAGCCCCTCTGATGAGAGCCCATGTGGTCCTGCCAAAGGGAGGAAGAGGCATATGCGAGAATGGGAGAGGAGGCAATACTCCATCGAGGAGGAACATGAGGATGAGGTGCTGCAGTGGCTGAGAGAGAATGACTATCTATGGCGGAAGGGACTCTACAGGGACACCAAAAGGAAGCAGGCTGCTTGGACGGAGAAGGCGGAGAGCCTGGGCTACACTTCGGAGGTGCTCCTCGGCTGGTGGAAGCACATGCACACCTGGTACGGGAAGCTGCTCCTCAAGAAATCTGGCCAGGCCATGGTCAAGCTGACAGACAGAGACACCTACGTCATGGCCAAGTGCAGCTTCCTGAAGAGTGAGATCCGCCAACGAGGAGCAGCCCCTCTCACAACCCTCTCTCTCAGGCAGCCTGCTGAGAGCCAGTCCTCTTTCAGCAGAGAGTCAGCTCCTGTCGCCAGGCAGGTGTCTGTGGAGCGTGCCACGACGGAGATCCCGTGGACAGCTGTTCTAACTGTGGCGGAGCGCGTGGAGGACTCCCTGGTGCAGTGGGAGAAAGGAGATGGCACTTCCACCACAGTCCTACCCGCATCCCCCCCAGCTCCACCTCCACAGAAAGGCAGAGAGCCAGACAGGAGGGGCAGAGCCACACTGTCCTGCTGGAGATAACAGACACCATCAGGAGCAGCATAGATATCCTCTCTCAGCTGGTCCACACCGACTCCTCATCCTCCAACCGCAAGCCCTTCCTCACCTATGTCAACCAGACCCTCACAGACATGGTGGAACCCCAGTACCAGCTGGTGAAGGACCAGATCACCGATCTGCTTCACAACCCTCCAGATCCAGATGAACCTGCTCCCACCCAGTCCAGGTCTGCTCCTCCAACCCAGGTGATGTCCCTCCCATTCCAAGGCTTTCCACAGGCCCTCACCTACCAGAGCTACGGCTACCAGGAGGTCCAGCAGCACAGGCAGCAGCCCTTCCCAGTCCAGGCACAGACTCATCGGACGCCACTCACGCCACTGATGCCACCCACGCCAACGATGCCACCAACGCCAGTCCTCACCCAGCTGCAGACCAGACAGCCCCACTACACTGCTCCTTCCTCCACCCCACAGCCAAGCCCGGCCTCAGTACATCTGTCGTCGGAACTGGGACTGACACCCCACGGCATGGAGGAAGGAGCTCTCAACATCACTGGTCTGAGCCAGCTGTCTGAGAGCTTCCTCAATACACCGTCACCTGTTGTCCTCTCGGGGCCAGGCACCCCAGTGGCGCTTCAGACCAGCACTCCAGCAGCACCCACCTCCACAGCACCTGGACCCTTCATCCCTGAGACTGGGCACACCTCTGAGTGACAGAGAAGAGTGACAGAGACTGGGTGGCTACCTGTAGACTTTATTTGGACACTTGACTTGGGTCATTTTTCTTTTACAGCTTATTAATAAAGATTATCTTTGCTTCACACACTTGCTTCATTTATTTTTGTAAATAAAGACTTGGTGGAAACTATTAGAAATGGTTTAAGCCTTTGCATGCTTGTGGGATGGGTAAGGATAGCAGTGGGATGGGCAGGGATACCTTTGGGATGGGTAATAGCTGTGGGATGGGTTAAGATAGCTGTGGGATGGGCAGGGATACCTTTGGGATGGGTAATAGCTGTGGGATGGGCAGGGATACCTGTGGAATGGGTTAAAATAGCTGTGGGATGGGCAGAGATATCTTTGGGATGGGTAATAGCTGTGGGATGGGCAGGGATACCTGTGGGATGGGTTAGGATATCTGTGGGATGGGTTGAGATAGCTGTGGGGATAGATAAACCTCCAGTGCAAGCATAGTGGGACTGTATGGTCCACCCTCCCAGGTGCCACACCTATGGCCCTTCATTATCAATACTAATGTAATCATTGATCCACACATGTCAACATAAACACAACTCTTTGTTAAATGCCCTGTTCATTGTAGGCCTACCCAACATACATAGCCCAATCTCATCAGTGTGATGAGACAGGCTGAAGGAAGCATCCATTAATCATCTATCATTCTTTCTTGCCACTCCACTGCTCTAGCTGGGGAGTTGCACCAGTCTTTCAGGAGGTTGCGCTGCTTCTTCCCTTCACATGAGGCTCTGTTGGGGCCTTGCACATCCTCAGTGTCTATCAGGTTTTGCCCTTGCCTCCATTCACCAGGCTCCATGTCCCCATTGCCTTGCTGGAGGTCCACAAGCCTGTTCTGCAACACTGGGTAGCGGGTGCGCATGAGATTGTGCAGGATGCAGCAAGCTTCCACGATCCTCCTCATGGTCTCTGGGCGATGCTGCATGGTGGTGAGAAGTACCTGGAACCTGTTGGCCAGGATGCCAAAGGCGTTCTCCACCACCCGCCTTGCCCTGGACAGCCTGTAGTTGAAGATCCTCTCTTCACGGGTGAGGCATCTGGAAGTGTAGGGCTTCATGAGGTAGGTTCTGAGGGAGAAGGCGTCATCCCCCAAGATTAAGTAGGGCACATCTTGCGTGTCGTTGGTCAGGGGGTCTGGATCTGGGAAACCCATGATGAGGTTGCGTTCCAGCCCCTCCTTGAGGTCACTGGCGTTGTATACTTGGGCATCTGAAGCTGACCCGTTGACTGAAGTATCAATGTACATGAACTTGTAGTCAGCATCGACCATGGCGAAGAGGATGATGCTGAAGAAGCCCTTTGTAGTTGAAATAAGTGGACCCCGACTTGGCTGGTGCTTTGCAGGCCACGTGCTTGCCATCGATGGCTCCAACGGTGTGGGGGAAATTCCACCTATGATACCACTGCTCTGCAACTTTCTTCCATCCTTCTTCAGTGGAGGGGCACTGGAGGAGCTCCTCCAGATATTCTTCGATGATGGCCTGCACCACTTCTCTGACCACAATGCTGATGGTGTTGTGTGGCACCCTCCAGCTGTACTGCATGCTCCTGTAGGTGGTCTCTGAGGCCAGGTGGCACAGAGTCAGCGCCACCTTGAGCCCAGGGTCCAGGCTGGGCCGGAAGTTGGTGCTCTGCTTGGTCAACCTGGGTGTCAGCCGCTCCAGAACTTCGTCAAACATGGCTGGAGGCATCCTCATGAAGTTCTGGAATGCACGAGGGTCTTCGTTCCTAAGCTCCACTATCAGCTTGTTGTACAGTCCGTACTCTGCTCTTCTCCCAATCCATCTTCGGACCCAGACGCTTCTTGGCCGCCTCCTTTTCTTCCCGTAGTAGAGTTGAAAGACCCTGTAGATGGCTTCGCACTGTTGCAGAACGATGGTGGCTACCAAAAGGACTGTGTTACGATCCATGATGGACATGACTAGATGCTGTGGAAGAGCAAGAGGCAGATGAAGGCTGCAGAGGTCTGCACAGCAGGGCTGCTGGTCTGAAAGCGAGATCCAAGTGAGTTGCTCCCCCTTTTTATAGGCAATATAGGTTTTCCACTATGTGTCCTTTTGCATCCTCTAGACATCCTCTAGACATCCTTAATATCCGAGATAGGTCCTCTCTGTGAACGTTTTTTCCATTTTAAATGCTTTGTATGCGAGCTGCATCCGCTTTCATCCTTTCTCCGTCTGTGCTACTAACGCTGCGCGTCTGTTGCGCGTCCGTTCAGCTTCCTCCCTGTGTCCGATTTCTGCTGGAGCGGATTTGAGTTGCGCAGATGCGCAGCGGATGCCTAGCGGATGTAGTGGACGCGTAACAGATGACGACGGATGCAGAGCGGATGTTCCCCGTATGCCTAGCGGATGCAGAACGGACGCGTTGGGTACATTTTCCACTCAAAAAGTTTTGAGCAGCTCAAAACGTTTTGAGCAGATGGAACCTCAGTCGACGGATGCTGGACAGATAGAGAGGAAGAAAAACGGATGCATTAAGTACAAAACGGAAGCATCGTGTTAACCAACGGATGGCAAGTGTTTCTCTCCGTTTTACATCCTCTTTTCATCCGTTGGTGCAGTGTGACATGGGCTTAAGCCACTAGTATATGAAAGTAAGAGCAAACTCCACTCCCTTCTAGTACTGATGATGTTGCCTAGTTTGACAATGAAACATCTGCAAGAAAACCATTAAGCTCAGACAACACCAAAGGACCCCACAGTTCAACCCCGAGGACAAATATTCTCTTCTTTCGATAAACACTTTTTGGTTAGAGGACTCAGAGACTGCCTTATATGAGATGGCTCACAGTGGATTTCATTCTAAATTTTAATATGATTTCTGTAAATAAGGAATGTATAATTATAATGGCTGAGTCTTTGATCCTTCAAACATCAAAAAATACAACACCAAATAAAAATGACTTGAAAAAAACAAAAGGCTCAGGAAAGCAAAAGAATGAAAGTGTAAGAAAGAAAGATGAAAAGAAGGAAAACCAAAAAAGAATGGCTTCCAATTTTCTTTGGTACAGATACAGTTGTGCTAATAAGTTTCCATACTCTGCCAGAATTTATGATTTCTTGGCCATTTTTCAGAGAGATGGATTGTTCCCATAACAAATTAATGTCTCATAATTGGACAATGTGATAACCCAGGGATGGGAAGAAAGGGAAGGTATTGTTTAATTGGGAAGGCATTTGTGTGAGAAAACCAGAGCTAGCTTTTTTTCTTAAGTATCAACGTGATGTATCCAATAAAGTTTTACTTTTGGGAATTCAAATCTTCCGAGTGTGTTTCATTGCTTTGGGTTTGCTAATTGGACAACTGACATATATTGAACAAATATAATAATGACAATGCAGAAAATACATAAAATACAAATCATAATGACACCTGAAACCTTTTTTCTAGATATTATGGAAAAATTGGATAGAAAAACAGTGTGGAACGCTATTTTTCTTCATGCTGCAAGGATTATTTATATTTATACTAAGCATTGGAAGGAAAAGAGGATGCTGACTGTTGAAGAGAGGACTTTAAAATTGACCAAACTGGCAGATATTACTAAATTGATTAGAGACAATGGATTCGATAAGCTTACAAGAAACCAAAAGCCATTTGTGGACTTTTGCGTGTTAAATACAATAACAGATGGGCTTTGAAGATTAATTTTACTTTTGGGGTTACCTGTTGACTCCTTTTTTATATGGCGAACAGATGTTGAGTCAATTCAATTGGTAGATAAATAGGTTTCTACATCAGTGACATCTTTTTATACAAATACCATTTTTATTTTTGTTGAATATAGATGGGAAAGATCTAATCTGGCTTGGTCAGTGGGACCAGAAATGTACTGTTCCAAGTTTTTGGACCCATGCTCAGCCCATCTCAGGGACCTTCTCTCTACTCTGCTCCAGCATGAGTTTGAAAGCTCGGAAGAATAAATCTCTGGTCCCAGTGACCAATCCATATTCGAACTTGCATAATTATTCTGGGACATGTATATTTGCCTTCATTCGTGATATATGGGAAAGTTTATGATTACTAACTGTTAGGGATAACATTGTTCACCCTAACTGGTTTAGGTGAAATAATAACTATGAATCATAGTTAGTGTATGTTAGAGTGTATACAGCTTTAACTGGGAAATAGCAATTAAAGGAGTGGTTAAAAAAACAATATAAAAGTAGCAAGACTACGGCTTGCTCTCTCTCTCTGGCTTTGATGATCCCTGATTACTGCTTGGAATCAAGACTGCATTGCTCGAACGGGAGAGACAACAAAGGAATGATTTTGTAAGTGAACTGACATAGGATATTCTACATGGACTTTGCTAAATGAATACCCCTGAATGGACTGACTACATGGTAAATAAATATTGGACTGTTATTTGACTATGCCATAAACTTATACTGGAATAAAATATATTCTTGATAGCACAAGCGTAT
>BLBF01000075.1:394520-532147 GCA_015471245.1 Laticauda colubrina | reverse complement strand
ATATATGTATAACAATAATAAATGGAATAATTATTCTATTCAAGTACAGCTCTCCCATTAATATTAATAACAATCTTTTGCATTTCTATTTCTTTTTACAAACATTACCTGGTAATATCAGTTGTCTTTCACTTTAATCATCTTTATTTCATATTTTACTTATTACTGACTTTAAATAAAAAAGCAAACAATAGTTATTAACAGAAGTCAATAAAGTTATTATTCTTATTCAAGTTCATCTTGTCAACTGATAAAAATCTTCCGTGTTTCTTTTCAGTTTTTTTAAACGTTCTTTTTAAATCGAGAGCCTTATTATCTTTACAAACAAATATTCCACTACACATCAATAGAATTTTTTTCTATCACTTTAATCATCTAACATATTTTAAGCCTTTTCTATTTCTAATATAACAATGCTATCGCATGCACTCTTGCAGACTCCTCTCAAGTTAAATTTTAACCATTGTCTCTGTGTCTTTTAAATAGGTTTATACCTTTAATTCTTGTATGTTTTTCCTGTACCTCTATATCTTGTTTCTGTCTTTTGTAACTTCTTTTCCTTTCCCTCTTCCCTCTCTTCTTCTCCCTCCCCTTTTTATTCCCTTTTCTATCTGATTCTCCCTTCTGTGATCCTCCCTTCTGCTACTTCTTGATATGATTACTTCTCAAATTACTCTTTTTTTTTGGTTGTTGCTTCAGTGCTTAAGTTTTTAACTCCCTTTCCCCCTTTCCCTTTTTTACCCCGCTTAAAATTGCTTGGTCATTAAAGATAGCTTCTTCGTTGTCCTGTCCTTCTTGTTCTGCCAGCGTTTCTTGTTGTTTTTCATAGTTCAAGATCTCCCTTTCTAAAAATTGAAATATGAAACCAAAAGATCCTCTTCCGTCTTGTGCTTCTTCTTTTTGTTCTTCAAATCTCATTTTTAACTCTTCAAGGAGTGATGCCATTTTAAAAAAATGTAAACAACCCCCAATTGATTTTATTTTATTTCATTAGGATCCTCCATCCAAAATTCCAGGAATCATCCAATAATCCAAAACTGTTTCTTGCTTTTCTCACTTTCTCCTTCCAGGGGCTTTGTTATAACAAAGTTTCACTACAATGTATCTTTTGCAAGCCTTGTTAAAATTCCATATCATTTTTTTTTAAAGTTCCAGGTGGTCTCCTCCATTTTCCAGGTTCCACCCTCTTTTTTCCTTTTTCCCTCCATTGCTTTCTTTTTTTAAAGAAAGTTTTTAAATTATCAAAGAATCTTTATCCCTTTGACACTTTATTTTCAGCTAAAAATAGCCTATTAATGTCAAAGTGGATTAGTATCAAATTCTTATTCGAATCTCTTTTTCTTCATGTTCCAAGTCAGTTAAAACTGTCGATGTTAGAGGGGAAAAAAAGCCAATTCCGTTTCCTTTCCCTTTCTCTTTTGCAGCTTAAAATGTTTTTTAGGAATAAAATTCAGGTTCCAGGTACCTTAAATAGATGTTCTCCATTCAACCCAGTCAGTCAAACTTTCTCCTTTAAACTTCCTCCTGCACAATCTTGTCCAGTTGGGTTCTTCTTTGAGGTGGCCATTTCTGACCACCACTGCAACCACCTTTGGGAAACGGAGTAATGGTCAGCCGAGTAGGAGAGATGCGGCTCTCCTCAACCCCACTGATGGCTCCCCCTTCTTTACCGCCTCTACGGGGTGGCTTCAGTCCTGAATCCAGGCTGCTCGGGGCGCTCCAGCGGTGCACATGGATCAAAACCATGGACGATCACGATTTCGGTTCATCGGCAAAGAAGCCCAAACCCGGAAGTCTGATCAGCACAGTCTTTAAGCACTCGGCCAGAGATACCGTCAGGACTGGTAGCCTGTCCACAGCCCTCAGAATGCTCACCTCCTGTTCCTCCACAATGAGGTGGGGGGTACAATTCGCTAGTAGTTGTGTTTTATCTGTCTCTGATGTCTCCACTTCAAAGCGAGCAAAGAAATGATTTAGTTCCTCTGCCAATGAAGCATCCCCCTCAGCAGGAATGACATTGGTTGGTTGATGGGTTTTAATTTGTTGAATCCCTCACCACACCTGCCTCATGTTATTGCTATAAAAATTATCCTCAATCTTCCTCTTATAATCAGTCTTGCTCTTCCTTTCTTCAGATTAGCTCTGACAACACTGTATCTTGCCCCATCACCGGACCTAAAGGCCTTTGTCCTGTCACACAAGAGGCACTGAACTTCCTTGGTCATCCAGGGTTTCTGATTGGGATAGATCCTAATATGTTTATCCACAGTGATAGTAGCTGTGCAGTGTTTGATATAGCACAGAACAGTTGCAGTGTGCACCTCTAGGTCAGGGTGGTAAAAGATGTCCCAATTTGTGTTCTCAAAACAATCCTGAAGTTGTTGGGAAGCATCTTCTGGCCAAGATTTCACTGTCTTTATTATAGGTAGAGCCCGTCTCCTAAGAGGGAAGTATGCTACTTTGTCCAATATGTTTGCTCCTCTAGTAGCATGCACACTTAACATGCTGATAGAATTTAGGGAGCACTTCTTTTAAATCACCTTGATTAAAGTCCCCCACTATGATATGCACAGAATCAGGATACTTATTCTGCTGATTACTAACAATGTTATACAAGAATCCCAAAGTTATGGTAGTATTGGCATCAGGTGGGACATAGACTGCAGTAATCAAAACCACATTGAATTCCCGGGAAGATATATGGGTCTACATTTAAGAGTTATTACTCCAGATCCATGGAGCAGTGGCTGCCTACAGTCTTTGTATTGATACACCAGCTTTTGTTCGCATAAAGGCTTAAACCTCCCCCTTTGATCTTGCCAGAATCTCTATTCCTGTCCTGCCAGTGAGCTATATTGTCTTCCAGATCAATAGCTGTATCTGGAATGAGTGAATGAAGCCAAGTTTCTGTGATTAGCAAAACACAACAGTTCTTAATGAATCTGCAATCTTTGCAATCTGTAGCCTAAATTCATCCATTTTGTTAGTCAGAGATCTTGCATTGGTAAGAAATATACCTGGAATTGAAGGCTTGTGTGGAAACTTACTCAGCCTAAAGAAAACCCCAGCATGGCATCCTTGCTTCCTCTTCCTGTTCTTTCTCCGCCTCTTCCTCCTTCCTACAGGGATAGTGATCCATGGCTTCCCCAGGAGCCTAGCTGCCTCCTTCGGTATGTTATGAGAATTTATAAAATCATCTGTAATCGCCTTTTCACATTTCAGTCCAATTTGTAACAGGGGTTGTTGACTATAGATGCTTCTTGCCCCACAGGATTCAATCAAAGAAAGGATCCAAAACACACACAGAATCATACACACCATACATTGAAAGAAGGAGTGATTAGCCGCAGCATCCATGTGCGTAGCCATCTTGAAAGCCATTTATATCTTTCATCCAGTGCTGCACTGACATTTCTGGCTTCTGAGTCATGGAAAAAAGAACTGTCAAAGGATCAGCAGGAAAAGATAGTTGAACTGTATAAAACAGGAAAGGAATACAAAAAGATATCCAAGGAATTGAGAATGCCAGTCAGCAGTGTTCAAACACTAATCAAGTGGAAAATGACGGATTCTGTTGAAACCAAACCACAGTCAGGTAAACCAACTAAAATTTCAGCCACAACTGCCAGGAAAATTGTTCGAGATACAAAGAAAAACTCACAAATAACTTCAGGTGAAATACAGCACTCTCTGAAAACATGTGGTGTGGCTGTTTCAAGATGCACAATAAGGAGGCACTGGAAGAAAGATGGGCTGCATGGTCGAGTTGCCAGAAGGAAGCCATTACTACACAAATTCCACAAAATATCCCGCTTACAATATGCCAAACAGCACAGAGAAAAGCCTCAAACCTTCTGGCACAGTCATTTGGAGTGATGAGACCAAAATTGAGCTTTTTGGCCACAACCATAAATGCTACATTTGGAGAGGAGTCAACAAGGCCTATGATGAAAAGTACATCATTCCTACTGTGAAACACGGAAGTGGACTGCTGATGTTTTGGGGATGTGTGAGCTACAAAGGCACAAGAAAGTTGGTCAGAACTGATGGCAAGATGAATTCAGTATGTTATCAAAAGATACGAGAGGAAAATTTGCATTCATCAGCCCAGAAGCTGCGCATGGGACATACTTGAACATTCCAACATGACAATGATCCTCAACACAAGGCCAAGTCGACCTGTCATTGGCTACAGCAGAATAAAGTGAAGGTTCTGGAGTGGCCATCTCAGTCTCCTGACCTCAATATCATTGAACCACTCTGGGAGATCTCAAACATGCAGTTCATACAAGACAGCCCAAGAATTTACTTTTAGCCAGGAAAAATGGTCAGCTTTACTATCTGACAAGATAAAGAGCCTCATCCACACATACCACAAAAGACTTCAAGCTGTCATTGATGTTAAAGGGGGAAATACACTGTATTAAGAACTGGGGTATGTAAACTTTTGATCAGGATCATTTGAGTAGTTTCTGTTGTCATTATGATTTAAAAAGAGTAATCACAGTTGACTGATAATAAATGGCTTCAGCTGTAAACTAACCATGAGTGAAAGAAAAGTTTTTGTGTTATCATTCATATTCTCTGAAAAATGGCCAACAAATCATAAATTCTGCCAGGGTATGTAAACTGATTAGCACAACTGTATCAGTAAAAAAAAGATATCAAACTCTTACTCTTAAGTTCAACATTTGTCTACATTATTTCCATAATCCCATATCTAATCATCAAAACCCCGATCAACTTTTAATTTCAGTTTTTCACAAAAAGTCCAGAAATAGTTCATATCGTTTCAATCACTATTTGTTAAGGAAACCACAATTTATTTATTTAATAACACCAAACTCTAAATGAAACAGGAATGGAAAATCCTAAAGCTCTCATCTAGATCCATGCTTCTCAATTTTGGCAACTTTAAGGAGAATGGACTTTATTTTTTTATTTTATTTTGTCAAGAGATTATTAGATAACATGTATAAATATAAAAATGGTTACATGAATACATGAAATGGATACAAATAAGAAAAAATAAACAATAGTACAGGGATGATAGGCACGTTGGTGCACTTTTGCATGCCCCCTACAGACCTCTTAGGAAAGGGGTGAGGTCAACAGTAGACAATCTAAGGTTAAAGTTTTTGGGGTTTGGGAAAGAAACCAAAGAGTCAGGTAGAGTATTCCAGACATTGACCACTCTGTTGCTGAAGTCATATTTCCTGCAATCAAGTTTGGTGCGGTTTACCTTGAGTTTGTATCTATTGTGTGCTCTTGTATTGTTGTGGTTGAAGCTGAAGTATTCATTGCCAGTTAGGACATTGCAATATATAATTTTATGTACTATACTTAGATCAAACGGAAGGTGGCGTAGTTCTAGGTTGTCTAGGTCTAAAATTTCAAGTCTGGTGACATAAGGTATTCTGCTACGAGTAGAGGAGTGGAGAACTCTTCTTGTGAAATATTTCTGGACTTTCTCAATTGTATTTATATCAGATATGTAATGTGGGTTCCAGACTGATGAGCTATATTCAAGTATTGGTCTAGCAAATGTTTTGTATGCTCTAGTTAGTAGAGTTTCATTACCTGAGAAAAAGCTACACAGGATTAGGTTTGCAACTCTTCATGCCTTTTTGGCTATGTAGTTACAGTGGGCTACAGCACTTCGATCATTTAAGATGATCATTCCAAGGTCCTTGACAAAGTTTGGGGGTCATCAACAAGGCCCTGACTATTCAGCTTGTATTTTATTTTCTGATCGTTATTTTTTTGCCAATATGTAAGATAGAGCATTTATTTGTTGATATTTGAAGTTGCCATTTGTTTTACCATTCTGACACATAGTCGAGATCTTTTTGAAGGGTAGCAGTATTGTCGGTGGTGTTAAATAGCTTTACATCATCAGCGAAAAGAACACAGTTGCTCTTCATATGATCACAGAGGTCATTTATGTACAGGATGAAGAGAGTTGGTCCTAAAACACTGCTTTGGGGGACACCACTGTTGACAGGGACAGAATTTGATAGGATGCTCCCAATTTTGACCATTTGTTGCCTGTTTGACAGGAATGCTTCTAATCCAGTTATGCACGTGTCCAGAGATACCATAAGATTTTAATTTTAGGAGTAGTTTGTTGTGTACTGAATCAAAGGCTGTATAGAAGTCGATGTAAATTTTGTCAATTGCTTTGCCCTGATCAAGTTGTATAGTCCATATGTTTTTGCAGTATAAGAGTTGCAGATTACAGGATAGTTTTTTTCTGAAATCAAATTGTTTGTTGCAGAGTAGGTTGTTTGTCTCTAAGTGGAGGATAATGGATTGGTTAATAATTGATTCCATGACTTTACAGGTGACGCAGCATAAAGAGATTGGTCTGTAATTTTCAACTAGGCTGGGGTCTCCCTTTTTGAAGATGGGGATGACCGTGGCTTGTGACCATAGGTTAGGCAAGGAGCTGGTCCTGAAAGATTTTTCAAAGATTATGCTTAGAGGTTCGGCTTTGCTAGTGGACAGCTTTTTTAAGTAGGCACATATTCTGTCTGGTCCAATAAATAGAGATGGTTTTAGATTTAGATTCAATTCCCAGAATTCCCCAGGAAGCATGAAGTGCACCCATCCTAAACTTGCCAAGACTGAAAAATGCTGATCTACAGATAGGGATTTTTCCATTCATCTTTTACTGATCTTATTTATGTGCACTCATAATGCAAAATCCTCCACTCCCACTCCACCACAGAGCAATCATAAAGCAAAACCCTCACTTCAACCCCATCCCAGAGGAATCATAATGCAAAATCTTCACTCCGACTCCACCCCTGAGCAATCAAAATGAAAAATCCTCACTCTAACCCCATTCCAGATCAAAATGCAAAATCCTCACCCCACCTCAGAGCAACCATAATTCCCTCACTAACCTGCTTTCCATGTTCCCCTGTGTACAGGGCAACAAAAGAAGACCATGAGACGATCAATTTAAAAAAAAGTGCAATCAGACCTTCCAACTTCTTGGGGAAAAAAAGGTCTCTTGAAGTTAAAAGATCTGATTTAACTTTTTTTTCAACTAGTAGTCCCACAGTCTTCTTTTGTTGCCCTGCATGCCAGAGAACAAAGCTGGAAAGCAGGTTAGTGAGTGAATTATGGTTGCTGCAGAATTTTGTAGGAGGCCGTCCAGGCCAAAAATAGGACAAAGGTAGTGGTAGGATTATTTTTTTATTACCAATACTGTGGGCATGACTTGGTGGGCGTGCAAAATCCAATTCCTTTCCCACCCCACGAACCTGCTTTCCAGCTCCATTCTCCTGTGCAGGGCAACAAAAGAAGATCCAGCTGATCAGCTGGGACTTGGGAGGCACAGAATAGATGGGGGTGAGGCCAGTCAGAGGTGATATTTGCTAGTTCTCTGAACTCATCAAAATTTCTGCTACTGTTTCTCCAGAACTGGTCAGAACCTGCTGAATACCATCTCTGGACACAGGGGAGGGCACAAGCGAACCCCGACACCCACTTTTGACCTACAGAGTGCTGCAGGAGGCACCACAGGCTGGTTCTTTGCTATTTCTAGGCTTTGCCCCATGGGCCAGATCTAAAAACAGGGTGAGTTTGACAACCCTGTCATAGGATATAATGGTTCTTGTATAAAAATTATTTGGATAATTGACTTGATCGTGACCATCTTCCTGCTGATATAATAAAAAAAAAAAATCCAGGGACTTCCGGTTTGCAAGGCTTCGGCGGTGGCAGGAATCCATGATTGTGCGGTTTCTGCTGCGCTCGGCGCTGGAGTGCCCCCGATCCAGCTGAATTTGGGGGCTATAGTTACCCTGTAGAGGTAACTGAAGATAAGGGAGATCCAGCAGAGGTCCGGGTGAATCGCAACCCCCCTCCTTAGGTGACTTAACTCCATTTTCCAAAAGCGGTGGAGCGGCAGTCAGCAATGGCCACCACAAAGAAGCTTTCATCCGGATAAGAATGTGCAGGAGGACGCTGAGAAAGTGAACATTTTGGGGTAACCGGGATAATAAGTAACATTTAAATACCCTGGAATTTAAGTTTCATTAAAGATACATCGTTCCCGACGAAGACGGAAAAAGCGGCGAATGAAAGAAAAAATGGAAAGTTTGTTTTTTCTCACTCTCCTTCCTTACGGAGAAATCGGAAAAACCCATTTTGGCATCAGCAGGTAATCCTGAAAATTAAAGCCAAGGGGACAATAAAGATTTCTGAGCATTGGGGGGGGGGGGGGGAAAGAACTCTTTTTTGCTATAAGTGGGAAGGGAGAGGAAAAGAATTAATATCAAGACTTTGTTTGAGGAGGCGACTTGGAATTTATAAGATCAGAGCTAAATTGTAACAAGACTTCTAAAAGATATATTTTAATTGGAGCTTTGTAACTGAACTATAACCCCAGGAAGAGAAAGTATAAAAAGAAGAAAGTGCTAAATGAAACAATCTGTATGTATTTGGATTGCTTGGTGACTTTGGGAAATCATTATTTGAAAGACTAAAAACATTTGGGTTGTATAAAAAAAACTTTTCAAAATGGCACTACTTGTTGATGAACTGAAAATTGAATTTAAAAAGGTAAAAGAACAGGAACAAGAAGGGAAGGGCTCTTCTGGATCTGTTTTCCATTTTTTAGAAATGGTGATTTCTACCTACCAGAAACTACAAGAACAAGAAGACTGGGATGAAGAAGAAGCCATCTTTAATGAACAAACAACTTTAGCTGGAGAAGAAAAGGGAAAGAGGGGAAAGAGAATGGAGAATTTAAGACTTAAAAAAACAAGCATTAAAGGAAAAATAAGGTGAAAAATTAATACAATGTCAGAAAGCAACAGAAAAGAGGAATACAGAAGAAGGTGGAGATTAAGAAGGTGGAGATTAAGAGACAAGGGGGTAAAAAGGCAGGATTGGAGAAGAAAGGAAAGGAAAAAGGGAAGAGAAGTTACAAAGGTTTAAAACAAGATGTAAAGAAACAAGATTTATTCAGAGATAGTGGGTAAAAATATGATTAGAAAAGAGATTCTGCAAAAGTACACAAGATTGTATTGTTGTATTTATATTTGAAATAATGTCAGAAAACTGGATTTAATAATAGAGTTTAATTTGCTATGGATTATTGTTTTAATTATATTATAAACTTATTACTTTTTCTTATTTTATAGTATAGTATGTAGCTTCAGAATGAACTAAGCAGAATCAGAATGAAAAGTATATATTATTTTAAGTGTTAAATTTAAGGGAAAGATTTAAAGGCGTCATACTTCAATAATCAGTGATTATAGGAAATTGAGATGAAATAAATAAAATAGAATTAAGAGAATGAAAAGAGGGGAGAAGCTATACAAGTACATAAGATTGTATTGCTGTATTTATATTTGAAATAATGTTAGAAAACTGGATTTAATAATAGAGCTCAATTTGCTATGGATTGTTGTTTTAATTATATTACAAACTTATTATTCTTTTTTATTTTATTATATAGTAGGTAGCTTTAGAATGTATTATGCAGAATCAGAATGAAAAGTATATATTATTTTAAGTGTTAAATTTAGGGGAAAGATTTTAAGGAGTCATACTTCCATCAGTGATTACAGGAGAAATGTTGTGTTAATGAGAAAAGATAATAGAAAATTGAAATAGAACAGACAAAAGATATACGTATAATGATTTAAATTGAGATGAAATAAATAAAATAGAATTAAGAGAGTAAAAAGAGGGGAGAAGCTATATAGAAAATGTTGAATGGAAAATAAGATATGAAATGGGATAAAAAGTGAGCATGAATTCGAATTTATGTCTGTACGAAAAGATATAACTCAGGAAGCCGCTTTCCAAAAAGAAGTTTTATGTTTTTATGTTTTGTGTTTTGTCTGTTTGTTTATTGAAAATAAAAGTTTTATAAAAAAAAATATTCAGCAATTTCTTCCTGAACAGGTACTTCAACCTTAGAACTGGACTTAGAACCAGGACTGGTTGTACCAAATGGACTCAGCAACTCAATGAGCAAAATTCTGAGCTTCTTCAGAAAGAAGTTGCAATTTCACTTTGTTATATATTAAAATGATTTCTGGGAATTCTCTTCTGCAGACATTTACTAAACTCATTCAGTTACTCCAACCATTCAGATATTGAGAAAGAGAGAGCAAAAATAGGCTCATTCCACTTAGCCTTGGTTTGACATTTTCTTGTTTTGAGCCCCAAAGAAAATTGATCATAAAATTCAAATTATATGAAGAAAATCCAGTTGAGCACCTCTCTCCCCCCACAGGACTTTATGTCCATGAAAAAACCAATAGAAGCATCTATTACGAAACAAGAAAAGATAATTTAATAAGGCTTCCTGGCAGCAACTGATGCTATCATCTCAAGACAGAAATCCCATTTTATTCTGATGCCTAATTGCTTCCTACCCTTTACCTTCATCTGTCTAATTCTCCTAAATTTAACCTATATCTCAATGTTAACTTTCTCTCCAATCGGATCTCAATTTTAAGAGCTGAAAAGGCTTAAGTCTAAATAAATAAGTCTAAAAATCAGCTTAAGTCTAATAAATCACCAGGCAATGATTTTAATCACTGCTGAAATATTATGGAACAATTTGGAATGGTGGACCTCAGTTCTTGCTTTCATTTACTTAGATTGATCACACTGCAGAAATCCCAGAGGACTGGGCCTAGCATCATAGTGCCCATTTACAAAAATCTTGCCAGCTAATTACAGGGAGTCCTCAATTTACAATCATAATTAAGACTGCAATCTTTGGTCACTAAGTGAAGTTGAGGCTGTAATGTTATTATTTCATTACTAAAAAGAATCGAAAACCAATGCTAACCAAAGTTATTATTTTATTACTAAAAAGAGTCAAAAACAAATGCACAGCATTTGAAAAAGCACTTTTTGCCTGCTTTTTCAACAGCAGCTGTGCCACGCAAAGCAGCTGAGGTTGAAAAAGCAGGAAATAAAGGATAGGTAAGAGCCTGGGCAGGCGGGTGGGCCAAAACAGCAGCAGACAGAGAACCATTCTATGTCTGCTGCTCATAGAATGGTTCTTTGTCTGCTGCTCTTCAGAGCTACCGGTTCTACAGAGCCGGATAGAACCGGTAGAATTTCACCCCTGCTTTATTTTCCTTTTTCTACTTTGCCCTACACTTCTTCTTTTCCCTTCCTTATTTTCCACTATTTTTATTTTCATTTGATTTTATATTCTGATAAGTTTAATAAAATTATTTTTAAAAAACATTCATTCTTCTTTCCAAGTTACAGTTGTAGATGGCCTCATAAAAACAAGGTTTCTCTAGGCACTTTATGGCTTGCCTCCCATAACCACCAGAGATTAGAACAGGGGTAGCAGCAATAAAATTCATAGTAAATTATAAAGACCAAACTAACGACACCATCACAATCAGTCTCAGAACAAAGTGGTAGATAGCTTTTAGGATCAACCATCAAGTACAAATGAATAAACAGTGAAGAAATACATTGCAGACTGCCATTTGGTAGCTATGAAAACTTTAGAAAGATATTCAAATGCCTTGATATCAACAAAGATGACCAGTGCAAGCAATGGTATTCCCTGTGACATTTTATGGTTAGTGAAAGTTGAAGAAGCAGAATAAAAAGAATAGCAATTATTTTGAACGTTGGTGTTGGAGAAAACTCCTGAGAATACTGCGGACAGCCAAAAACACAAACAACACTGTTTTGGATCTTACCTTTCTTATGTTGGTCCCCACATAGCTCTTGGGCTCCTCTTTAAACTGAGATGATCTGGAATAATACAAACATATAAAGGTATTAAATACAGCGAATAAAAAAAGTTATCTGCTTTTTAAAGCTAATTTTATTAAAGTTTACTTTACTTTAATAAAATAAATACTAATGTAAACTAAACAGAATAAAACTAGAAGGTGCAGAGAAGAAAAAAATAATAAAATAGAAAAGAAAGAAAAAATACAGTAAAAAAAATAAGGTAATAACTTCCTCATTCATCACAAGTACTGTATAAACAATTTTATTAACTTATCACCTTCTCTTAAAATACAACAAATGACCTCTTCTTCTCATATCCATCCATAAAACAAATCCATAAAAGACATCATTTCACTCTTGATGTTGGCAGAAGCTCATAAGGTTCATTACCATAGACAGCAACAAATCTATTTTAATCTTGATCATTTCTGACAATCTTGACAGTTAAGGCTCTTCATGAACAACTGCCGGAATCCTGAGAAATATTACAGAACTTGATTTTATTTTTATTTCTTCTTTGTCCTTTCTTACAAAATTCTTCAAAACTTCAACAAGCCTCTTTTATAAATCCAATATAGGAAAATTATTCAGGTGATTCTCTTGGTTTGTTTGTCCAGTGTAATAAGACGTTCTTGTAGCCCGTCATTTTTAAACCCACTTTTAAATTAGGCTCAATTATGTCAGCAATTGTCTATCTATAGAGGCAGATACTCTTAAAATTTACTTCTATTCTATTGTTTAAAAATATTCTTCAATATGTCTGAAATGGCATATCTGGATGACCTTGAGGACATGGGAAAGCGATGCTTCCTAGGGAACAATCAGAACAAGAGAAGGGAGAGTCCTCACTGCTTAACAGTCAGAGAAATAAACTTAAGAAAGACCCACCCTCAGATTGTCAAAAATGGCAATGAGAAGTCTGTACCTTCAGATTATAGGTTCTGTTAATGTAGTCTACAATATAGATCTAGTTCTTCTAGTCGTATTTCCTGTCTCGTTTACCTAGGTCTGACAATATCCAATGTTAAAATATTCTGTACATTTCAACTTGTAATCTTTTGATTCTTCTATTCCCTCTGGTATCCAATTTTTAAAGTCTTTGGGTTTAAAAAAAAACCAAAAAAACCCCCAAAGAATTCAAAGCAAAAGCATTTTCACATTGGAATGATTTTTTTATCATTAATTCCAAAAATTTTATTTCAAATTCATCTGGACCTTCAATCCTTTGGTAACCTTCTATCAGATCTGTGTTATCTGCCATTCTTCAATGGAAGAAGAAGGGGGGGGGGTACAAGTAATCCTTTTTGATGTAACCTGAATATCTTAATTCTTGTATTGAATCTGTACACTTGCATATGGGGACTGGAGCCCAGATGCCTGGAACCTTGTCACCTCTTGGAAAGAGAAGAGAAGGGATCATAAAAATTCCAGCTCTGAAAGAAACTTAGTGAGAAGGTTTTCTAGATACATTCCTAGAAAAGTGGGTGAATTAACATGTTGTTCCTTTGTTTGACGAAATCCATATCAGAATTAGGGGAGGGGTTCTAAATCCCTTAATCTACACTGCATGCCTGGAGGCATTTTAGATCCTGCTTTGGCTAGTACCTGGATCACTTCCTTTCAATAAAGAATTCCTTTTGAAGTAGCGAGCTTTCAGAAGTTCATTCTTATCGGTTGAAGAGGAAAGAGTCTGGTCATTACATAAAGCAGGATCTGCAATAGAGGTCAACCCGGAGAGGATTTTTTTTTAAAAAGAACTTCACTCTACCGAGGGGACCCTGCAAAAATGTCTGAACATCGCAAGGAGCAAGTGGAACCCGAATACTGGGGAGAAACTTTGACAACTACCAGACACTGACTTTGTGTACCCATCAAACACATTGAAGAAGCCTGCGAAAATTCCACAAAGCCCCGATGGTCTATAGGCGTAGGAAAGAGAGACAGCTGGGATGGGAGAACCAAGAGAGTAACCCTCACCTGTGGTAACCATAAACCCAGGTGGAAAATGGAGCTGGAGGCCCTATTGGATCAGGAAGAATGGGGCGAGGAAACACTTGCAGATGAAACAATACATAAATCGCCTCATGAGGAAAGCCCTGGAGGGCCTCAATGTGCAGGGTGAACCAGGTCTCCAATGAAGGAGAGTGAGTGAACCGGAAATTGAGAGAATCCGAGCCATCACCCCTGATCCAGTAGAGAATGATCCAGCAATGGAACAAGCCAGATGACCAGCAGCCATGCTAGATACCCGACCCCTTGCCGCTCTAGAGCAGGGGATTAACCCTGGCCAACCCAGAGACATATAACTGCAGAGAAAGGTCCCACCCTTGGGGATAAAATTCGATGGGGACCCCAGAAATTGGGATTCTTCCTGGTGCAAGTCCTCACCTACATACAAGAATATGGGTGGAATTTCCTGACCTAGGGGGCCCGAGTGTGAGTCGTCACCCTGGCCCTAGAAGGGGCAGCCGGCAGATGGATGGTAACCCTCCACAACATTTAACACCCCAGAGCTGAGGAACCTCAAATCAATTTATGACAGCCCTACGCCACCACTTCAAATACCTCCTCGCTGATCAAAAAGCCCATGACTGGCATTAGAGTCGTAAAGCAATGCCGTTGCCCAATAACTAAGTACACTGAGGAATTTCTTGACCTGGCCTGGCCAGCCAAATCAACTGGCCAGAAGATATTTTAGTCTGTTGGTTGAAAGATGGACTCAACAACGACCAGTAAACTGCCTGCCTGGCCTGTGGGGCCCCAAATCTCCTGCATGAATTCTACCTGATGGCAGAGGAGGTGGAGATAAAAATGGTCCATAGCGGCAGAGTTTGGAGAAGCTCCCCACCCAGGGAAAGCGGGAGTTTTTCAAACCCCAAACCACCATGATTCCAAGACCATCTGACTGTTTTAGGTGTGGAAAAGAGGGGCACCGTGTAGCAGGATGCCATTCAAAAACCCCCACCAGAAAGCCAGACCACCCATCAGGGGGAAATCTGGAAAATCCAACCCTTGAGGAAAAGAAACTGCTCTGAGAAGCCGAGAAGCTGTGAAGTTCCAGTCTCCGCCAAACCCAGAGGAAGAATCCCCAATGCCCCGAGGAGACCTGAGCCATTTTGAAAGTGATCCGGGAGATGATCCACTGGTAAGCGACCCAATTGAACCACACACTCTACCCCTAAGACTGTTTATTCCCAGCCAAGGGAAGGAGGAGGAAGTAGCAGAATTATTGGATTCAGGATGCACCCAGTGCCTAATCAACCTCACCTGAGCAGGGAAATTGGGAATCCAACTAAATGGAAAATCCCATTGCTTTCTGCCAATTAAATGGAACTATAGCGAGGGGGAGCCAGCCAGTTTTGCCACAAAACTGTTGAAAATAGAACTGGGGAACCATAGTGAGATGCTCACATTCATTGTAGCACCAGGAATGGATGGGCCACTAGTCCTAGGATTCACATGGCTACAGAAATGGAATCCAAAAATAAACTGGAACAGAAGAACCATACATTTCCAGAAACGTAGCATTTGCAAACAACCCAGAGGAAAGGAAAAGAACAGATAACAGAGAACCAGCTATGACTGGTCAGCTAGCTGAACCCATTAACATCCCCAATGAGTACCAGGATTTAGCCCAAGTTTTTAGCGAGGAGGCTTCTGATGAATTCCCACCCCACAGAGTGCGCCATTGAAATCCTACCAGGGGCTAAACTTCCAAAACCGAAAATGTACTGCAGGGATTTCATCAAACCTACCTAACCAAAAATAGCAGCCCCAGTATTATTCTGCAATAAGAAAGATGGCTTTTTGCGTCTATGTGTGAATTACAAAAATCTAAATGCCATCAGTGTGGAGAATATGTACCCACTCTCCCCCTCATGAAGGACATGCTATCCCACCTCTCTAAAGGAAATATTTTTTTCAAAGTTAGATCTACGAGACGCATACTACCGCATCAGAATAAGGGAGGGGGGTGAGTGGAAGTCGGCTTTTAACACCCCACTGGGATGCTACCAATTTAAAATGTTCCCTTTCGGGAGCACCTGCCATGTTTATGCAACCAATTAATGAGACTCTCCATAATTTTTTGTACAAAGGGGTTCTAGTTTATCTCGATGAAGATGGTGTTGGGTTTGAAGGCTAATAAATAAATAAACCTAATGGCATGGTTAAAAGAATGGTATATGTTCAACCTAAAGAAAAGAAAGCTAAAGGGAAAAAGGGTAGGACAAGAACAAATGGGTGTGAGCTCTGCAGAGGGATCTCCAAATTTGAAATAAGGAAAAAAATTGTCCATGTGGGCTAGTGGGGATTACTTTACCTGGAGTCATAAATGCTGTATTACTCGAGATTTTCAAACAAAAGTTGGACAGGGGAATCTATGGCTGAAATAAAGTTGCTGGTGTTGCTGAATTATGGCTACAGACAGATGTTTGCAATAGCCTGAGGATTTCTGCCCTGGGCAGAAAATTTGACCACAAGGCCTCCAAAGCCACTTCAATCTAATGCTTCCATGAATTTTTTTTTTTTTTTTTGGGGGGGAGTGGTAACAGAGAATTTTGACAACAGAAAATTGGGCTCCCTTTCATTGGTTTTGTTCATCCAGATATAAAAACAGAAAATTCACTGAGCTACAACTCATCGTTGGACATGACAGTTGATACTGAATCAATCTAGTTGCAGCCATAATTCAGTAACATCAGCAGCTTTGTTTCAGCCACAGATTCCCCTTCTACAGTTTATTTATCTCCAATGCAGATATGTTTAATGGGATTCTAGTCTCATTTCTTCAGTTCATGCTGGGTAGGCTACCTGTAACTGCTTCTTGAACTATAGTACTCAGAAGTGGGGTTAATAGCTTATCACTAGAGCAGAGACAGGGATGGCAAGCTAGATGCTATTAAAGTTTTCCAACTCTGCAGGCTGTTTGGACTTCTAGCAGTAATGTCAGTTTTCAGTTTTTAGATCACTGCTGCATTCTAAGATTACAATAATTTATTTAATATATTTAAAAGACTAAAATTTGTCATACAAGTTATGAACAGTCAGAGAAAATAATGACAGAATTTGCTTTCCAAATGCCTCTAAAATACAGATGATTTATGGAGATTTAGTCAGGTCAAAGGCTGTCGAATCTCAGTCAGATCAAACTGAGATTGATCTCAGTCAGATAAAGAGTTCACTAGGAGACTCACACAATAAGAACACATCTCTTTCATGCTCTTTGATGAGTTTCTTGTTTTCCTAGAGATAGTAAGACTGAAAATTTAGGGTAGTCTTTAGTTACTGAAGCCATTATTTTTCATTAGTTTATGTTATTCCTATTATGTGATAATATTCCTCAGTTTCATATATTATTTTATTCTTCCTTATTGCAAGTGAAGAAGATACATACTGATGAAAGGACAAGCTTTGCAAAGATCTGGCAATACTTCGAATAGAATATGCATATACATAAACACTAACATATTTGGAAATGTGCAATCTTCCCACCTTTGAAGGGTCATTTGAGCAGTGCTGAGACAAACACAAGAACGTTTACCTTGTGAAGAGCAGCTGTACCATGTCGACCAGAGTGTGCTCTGCAGATTTTCTCAATAACTCTGAAGACAAAAACAAATAACACAGGTGTCATTATCCCATGTGATATTATCTAGAGGCTTCTTTGTGTAGACTTCCTCCAAGCGTTGTTTACAAAGGATTACTAGAAATTTATTAAAACCAATCCAGGCTCAGCTGTGCAGAAAGAAAAGGAAAGATACACCAAGCCACCCTACAGAGATAGAGAAATGTAGAGATGAGAAAGGAAAAGACACAGAGGAGCAGGAAATGATTAGCAAAGTCTAATACTTTTCTAAAAAAAATTAAGGAATGTAAACTCAATTTCGCACGTTTAGCATATTTTATGTTTATTTACTTTTCAGCATTCAAACTTATTAAATACAGAAATAATATATGCCAAAATAATATAGATGTTTATGTTTTGCTTGTTTACATTGCAGACCTACCACTAAGCCTCATCTCAAAGCATATACGAAAGCAAGACTGCATTATTTCACACACAGATTCATTCGTGAGATGAGCTCCAACTGGAGCGAGGAGGAGAGTCCTCAAGACCTGAAAGAACAAATCAATATGGAATGTTATATTCTAATCACATTTTAATACCAAAAATATTCATATGAAATAACAAAGAAATAATTTAGATATCAACCTAAACAGTGGAAGAATACTTATTTTTAGTATTACCATTTAGACAACTGGTCCCATATAAGTGAATGAGAGCAAAAATATTCTTTCCCTGCCACAGATTGTTTGGATACAACATGAATTCTGAACAAAACATTTCCCAAAATCAGTCTCTATGAGCAGAGATTGAGAGAGAGTTTGTGAATCCTTAAAATTACTCATAATTTTTAAGAACTCTAACAATGTAGTCTGACTTTTAGATAAGTCAGTGAATAAAGTCTGACCGATAATTTACAAAATAACATATATTAATGTCTTTATTGAACTTAGTGAGTCAATGAAGCCTTTATTGGAAAAAGTATACGAAATGTTACTACAGAGGTAGTATGTAATAACACCTCTTTCAACACAGCGATGCCTCTTTTATAACGGTTTCAACTTATTGGTATTTTGAGGCTGTCTGGTATAAAATACACAATATTTTACTTGTATTAATGTTGAGGCATTATATGTTCATGTTCCAAAGTTCCAAAATGTGAGGTTTTTTTGGTTTTGGTCATTCTGTATAGATTTACTTATGAGTTTAGGACCACTATTGTGCTCCATGACTTTTATTTAAGTTTCAGCTCATGGATGCATATTCTATAACTTTCCTGTATATTTGGTGATATAATCCAGAATCTATTTTTCCTTCAGTGATTGCAAGTTAGCCCCAAACTATGATAGTCCCATTATCATACTTCATAGTTGTTCCAAAAGTCTGTGGAATCTTTCAGGCAGAGTGAGATAGACAGCAATGGATTTTCTGGAGACCAATAGATTCCTCATTATATATTTCCATGCATACTACTCTTGTTCAGTTTTTTCTTTATAAGACCAAAGAATGCTTACAATAAGAAAATATAAATGCCTGCAGTTCTTTTGTCATTATTCTGGAATTCTTTGCAGCCTCCATAGTAAAGCATACTTTGATCCTGGGATATTTCTGGATGGATGAGTAACTATGGTATTGTATTTTATATTCAGTCTGGATATTATCTATTTGACAGTGGATTGACAACGAATCATGTTCTTTGGCAATTATTTTGTAGCCTATTTTCCACATCATGAGTATCAAAGATCATTTTTCAATGGTCTGCAGGGATCTCCTTTGACAATTTATTTCCATAAGCTGTATTGTGAAGAAAAGACTCCCAATGTTCAGTTTTTATAGAAAAAAACCATTAAATTTGTATTTTAAAAACATCTGCATCAACTTACTCCCTAAAAAACTAACCACAACCCTCAGCTATGCTTTTATTATTTTAATCTAAGAACACAAAATAATGTTTCATTTTTCCCCCAACAAAATTAGAAAATGTTTTTTAAACATGTTCTATTTTTGTGCTTCATATGTTTAATTAGAACCTCTTAACGGGAATGAATTCAGAGGAAATTCTGATCACAACGTACATCACAGTTTTGCAGAATATAGATAATACCCAAAAAAAATCCACCATGTCCAACATACCTGCAAGATCTTCATCAAGACAACCTCATCACTTGCAGGATCTGTGCCCACAAATCGGGCATGCGTTACAGCATCTGCCAAGTTTTCCATTCCCTCAGCTGCGCCCTCATGATGTGAATCTAAAACAACAAACTAATGTTGAATATACCAAGGCCAGTGTAAACATACTTCTTAGGAAAATATACCACTGTCAGCCTTCAAGATTTTCTTCCTTTGCTTTGCATCTTTTGGTGGTCATAAGTAACGGGGGAGGAGGGGGGGACATGGTTATGGGAAGCGAGCTGGAGGTGTTATAAAACAGAACCATAAATCAGGGGCAGAGATCAGTGGCCGACGACACCCAGGAATTTAGACAGCTGGCATGTCATATTCGAGGCTGGTCCCAGGGAGCTCTGCTAGAATCTTTTCAAGATGGGTTGAACGAAGACGTTTATCAAAGCTGTATTGCCAGAAGAGACCCCAGCTGTGCTACATGATGGCAGCAGAGGTGGAAATTGATATGACCCGAAACAGATGCTGGGGGGGGCTTGGTTGGAGTAAGTCCTCCCCCACCAGCCCTCGAGAAACCTTAAAACCACAAAAGGGAGGGATGGCGGCAAAACCCAAGACCACTGCATGCTTCCAATGTGGGAAGGTCACCGGGCTGCAGATTGCCGTGCCAAGCTAGAGCCAAAGGGGGCGCCAGGAGGAGGAAGAAAACCTGAAAACCCCAGCAAAGCCTCACAAAACGGCACTTAAAGCAGAGGAGATTGTAGAGATCGCCCCTCCGAAAGGAGAGGAACTGGGAACTCCAACCTCTTCTGAAGACAGTGAATCCAAATCGGAAGACGACTCACTGGTAAGTCCAAACAAGGGCCCTATGAACATTCCAGTGAGATTAAGGGTATCCACGTTGGGAGCCAAAGGGGAAATGTTGGCCTTGTTAGACACTGGGTGCACAAGGTGCGTAATCAGCTCGGAGGTAGTAGAGAAAATGGGCTTAAGGCTAAAGACTCACTGGTAAGTCCAAACAAGGGCCCTATGAACATTCCAGTGAGATTAAGGGTATCCACGTTGGGAGCCAAAGGGGAAATGATGGCCTTGTTAGACACTGGGTGCACAAGGTGCGTAATCAGCTCGGAGGTAGTAGAGAAAATGGGCTTAAGGCTAAAGACTTTAAAAACGCCACAGCTTTTTGCCAACTGGATAGATCAGTAGCTGGGGGCGGCCCCACACATTTCATAAAAGAACCAGTAGAAATGATGGTCGGGAAGCATAGAGAGACTTTGTGTTTTATTGTGGCTCCTGGAATGGAGTGCTCCCTAATACTGGGTTTGCCCTGGCTCCGAAAATGGAATCCCCACATCGACTGGAGGAGGGGAACATTGTGCATATGTACTGAACAACCCCCAGAAGGGGAAGGGAAATTTCAACCGAAATTCAAGAATCTCATGGAGCTGGCCTCCACTGACACCGAGAATCTGAGTGGGGAGGAGAAAATTCCAGAGGATATTGGGACTTAAAGGAGGTATTCAGTGAAAAGAACTCGAATGAGCTCCCCCCCATCGCTCAATAGATTACAGCATTGAAATTTTGCCAGGAGTGAAACTCCCAAAACCGAAACTGTACTTGATGATACCGCGGGAGCTAAAAGAACTGCAGTCATTTATTGATAAAAATTGGAAACGTGATTTCATCCAGCCTGCTAGACCCTGAATAGCAGCCCCAGTATTGTTCCATGAGAAGATGGCTCTCTGTGTTTATGTGTTGACTATAGAAACCTCAACGCTATTTTGGTGGAGAATGTGTACCCTCTCCTCCCGTCGATGAACGATATGTTGGCCCACTTAGCCAAAGGGAAAATTTTTTCGAAACTCAACCTGAGAGAAGCATCCGACCAAGTTCAAATTAAGGAAGGGGATGAATGGAAAACTGCTTTTAACTGCCCAATGCGCTCTTTCCAATTCAACGTTCCTCCATTTGGCCTACAGCGGCGCCCTGCAGTATTCATGCAAATGATAAATCAGGTGTTGCATGAACAACACAAAGGGGTATTAGTTTATCTTGATGATATTCTTATCTAGTCAAAGACTCGTGATGAACATGTGAAAATAAGTGCGGTCAGTTCTGGAAAAACTTTGAGCTGCTGAGCTGTACGCAAAGTTCTCAAAGTGTGAATTCCACCAGGAAAAAATTCACTATTTAGGCTATCGCATATCACATGACAGCATAGAAATGGAACCAGGGAAAGTTCGTGCCATTTTGGAATGGGACCCTCCCCGCACCAGGAAACAACTTCAAAGTTTCTTGAGATTTGCTAATTTTTACTGTTAATTTATCCCTGCTTTTACAAAGATTGCAATGCCTATCACAAACCTCCTAAAAACCAATGGGGAGGTGAAACCGAAGCCTAGTAAATCACTGGAGTGGTCCATGGAGTGTCAAGCTGTTTTTGAGAAGCTGAAACGACTGTTTGCTGCTGAACCAGTAGTCAAGCACCAGGACATGGATGCTCCTTTTGTAATCCAAGCCAATGCAAGTGACATAACAGTCGGGGCAGTGTTACTACAAGCAAACAAGACGGGGACTCTGCAACCATGTGCATATACTTCCTGTAAACTAACTAAAACCGAAAGAAGATGGGCCATCTGGGAAAAAGAAGCTTTTGCATTTCGCTGGGCTCTGTTAACCTGGAGGCATTTCTTAGAAGAGGCAAAACACCTATTTCAGGTGTGGATGAATCATAAAAATTTGGAGGCTTTGAAAACGCCTCGGAAGCTGTCTTCCAAGCAAGTTCGCTGGGTGCAGTACTTTAAGCGCTTTAATTTTTCACTGAAGTACATTCCAGGGGGGAAGAACTTCATGGAGGATGCTTTATCTAGATTACCTCAATTTAATAGTGCTCGCCAATAAGTGGTATGGCCTACTGTCCCAACCAAACAGTTGGCGGCTCCAGTGGTTACCAGAGCCCAGAAAAAGAAGTTGATTTATCAAATGATTTAACTGCACAATTAAAAGAGGCTCTAAAACTTGATGATTGGTTCCTTGCTCACTCAAATAACTATGGTTAGAGATGAATTGGCATGGGTGGGGGCCAAATTATATGTGCCAGCAAAGCTGAGAAACCACATATTACAGCAAGCTCATGATTCTAAAGCTGCTGGACATTTTGGATTCATGAAGACCTTACACTTGGTTAAAAGGCAATTTTGGTGGCCTATATTGAAAAAGGACATTGAGACTTATGTGGCTAGCTGTCCCATCTGTGCCTCAGTCAAACAGCTTCCTGGGAAACCACCAGGCTTACTACAAAATGTGGCTAGGACAACTGCTCCATGGAAGGAAATCTCTATGGATTTTATAGTGGAATTACCTGAAAGTGGGGGAAATAGTTATTTCGGTAGGAACAGATTTGTTTTCCAAACAGGTACATTTCATACCTTGTGCGAAAATCCCATCTGTGAAAACATTAGCTAAACTGTTTATTTTACATATCTACAAGTTAAATGGGTTTCCTGAACACATAATCTCAGACAGGGGTGTCCAGTTTACCTCAAACATTTGGAAGGAGTTCCTGAAGTTATTGGGCTCCGCCCAGGGCTTAAGCTCCATCCACCACCCACAAACCAATGGGGCTTGTGAGAGGACTAACTCGGTATTGGAACATTATCCTAGATGTTATATAAATTATCAGCAAGATGATTGGACTGACCTTCTGGCATTCACTAAGGTGACGTATATCAATTTGGAACACAGTAGTACTGGGTTTACTCCATTGAAAGTGGCTTTGGGACAAGACTTTGTACCCATACCCGAGCTTCCACAGGAGAAACCTAACATTCAGTCATTTGATGAATGGATAACAAAGCTCCAGCTTACTTGGCCGGTTACGCGTAAAACATTAGATGATGCTCATCAGGCCCATAAAAAAATTGCAGATCAAGGCTTCCGGTTTGCAAGGCTTCGGCAGTGGCTGGAATCCGCGACTGTGCGCGGTTTCTGCTGCGCTCGCCGCTGGAGTGCCCCCGATCCAGCTGGATTTGGGGCTATAGTTAAACCGTAGAGGTAACTGAAGATAGGGGAGATCCAGCAGGGGTCCGGGGGAATCACAACCCCCCTCCTCAGCTGGCTTAACTCCGTTTTCCAAAAGCGGTGGAGCGGCAGTCAGCAATGGCCGCCACAAAGAAGCTTTCATCCGGATAAGAATGTGCAGGAGGAAGCTGAGAAAGTGAAAGTTTTTGGCTAACCAGGATAATAAGTAACATTTAAATACCCTGGAATTTAAGTTTCATTAAAGATACATTGTTCCCGATGAAGACGGAAAAAGCGGCGAATGAAAGAAAAAAGGGAAAGTTTCTTTTTTCTCACTCTCCTTCCTTACGGTGATAACAAATGAATGGAGAAATCGGAAAAACCCATTTTGGCATCAGCAGGTAATCCTGAAATTTAAAGCCAAGGGGAGAATAAAGATTTCTGAGCATTGGGAGGAAAAATATTCTTTTTTGCAAAAAGTGGGAAGGGAGAGGAAAATAATTAATATTAATATTTTGTTGGAGGAGGCGACTTGGAATTTATAAGATCAGAGCTAAACTGTAACAAGAATTCTAAAAGATATATCTTAATTGGAGCTTTGTAACTGAACTATAACCCCAGGAAGAGAAAGTATAAAAAGAAGAAAGTGCTAAATGAAACAGTCTGTATGTATTTGGATTGCTTGGTGACTTTGGGACTTTGGGAAATCATTATTTGAAAGACTAAAAACATTTGGGTTGTATAAAAAAACTTTTCAAAATGTCACTACTTGTTGATGAACTGAAAATTGAATTTAAAAAGCTAAAAGAACAGGAACAAGAAGGGAAGGGCTCTTCTGGATCTGTTTTCCATTTTTTAGAAATGGTGCTTTCTACCTACCAGAAACTACAAGAACAAGAAGACCGGGATGAAGAAGAAGCCATCTTTAATGAACAAACAACTTTAGCTGGAGAAGAAAAGGGAAAGAGGGGAAAGAGAATGGAGAATTTAAGACTTAAAAAAACAAGCAAAAAAGAGAAAAATAAGGTGAGAAATCGATACAATGTCAAAAAGCAACAGAAAAGAGGAATACAGAAGAAGGTGGAGATTAAGAGACAAGGGGGTAAAAAGGCAGGATTGGAGAAGAAAGGAAAGGAAAAAGGGAAGAGAAGTTACAAAGGTTTAAAATAAGATGTAAAGAAACAAGATTTATTCAGAGATAGTGGGTAAAAATATGATTAGAAAAGAGATTCTGCAAAAGTACACAAGATTGTATTGTATTTATATTTGAAATAATGTCAGAAAACTGGATTTAATAATAGAGCTTAATTTGCTATGGATTATTGTTTTAATTAAATTATAAACTTATTACTCTTTTTTATTTTATAATATAGTCTGTCACTTTAGAATGTACTAAGCAGAATCAAAATGAAAAGTATATATTATTTTAAGTGTTAAATTTAGGGGAAAGATTTAAAGGCATCATACTTCAATCAGTGATTACAGGAGAAATTTTGTATTAATGAGAAAAGATAACAGAAAATTGAAATAGAACAGGCAAAAGATATACACATAATGTTTTAAATTGAGATGAAATAAATAAAATAGAATTAAGAGAGTGAAAAGAGGGGAAAAGCTATACAGAAAATGTAGAATGTTAAATAAGATATGAAATGGGATAAAAGGGGAAAATGAATTCGAATTTATGTCTGTACAAAAAGATGAAACCCGGGACTAAGCCGCTTTCCAAAAAGAAGTTTTATGTTTTTATGTTTTGTTTGTGTATGTTTGTTTCTTGAAAATCAATAAAATTGTTTTTTTTTTAAAAAAATTTGCAGATCAAAAGAGAACTCCACAAAAATCATATCAAGTTGGTGACATGGTCTTTTTATACACCAGATATTTGCAGACCACACAAAAGTCAAAAAAGCTTGGAACTAAGTATGTTGGACCTTTCCCAATTGAACGAATTGTGAACCCTGTGGCAGTCCAACTGAAATTGTCTAAAACCCTCCGACGGAGCCACCTTTTTCCATGTTAGTTTATTAAAACCTGAACATACCTCCGACTTGAGACTGACTCAGGTCAATCCTCCCGTGCTCATTGAAGGTGAACAACATTTTGAAGTTAAAGAAATTTTGAATTCTCAAAAATGAAGGGTCGACTCCAATATTTGATTGTTTGGAAACATTTTCCTCCTTCCCAATCCGAATGGGTGAATGAAAAGGATGTTAGAGCTCCTAAGCTTATCAATGCATTTCATACTAAATATCCTGATAAACCCTAAAATATAGTATTATGGTGTTATGTGTATATTTTTTTTATCTTCTATTTTTATTTTTTATAGGACTAACACCTCTTTTGTAATGTCAGCCTTCAATATTTTCTCCCTTTGCTTTGCATCTTTCGGCTGTCATAAGTAACTGGGGGAGAAGGGGGGACATGGTTATGGGAAGCAAGCTGGAGGTGCTACAGAACTGTGTAAGTTGAGGGAGAGGTTCTTGCTAAGGCTTCTATCCTATGTTATGCGCAGCTGCAACTCTTTGTCAAAATATGTCAAGGTCAACGGACAGAGGCCTCATCACCACCTGGAGATGCCTACATGATGCTATACACAACTTTTAATTGGATTAGCCAATTGAACTGTTGGGGTGGGAACGTTGCTATCACTTTTTATATGTGATTTACGCACTCATTTTCTCAGATTCAGACTTCTTTTGTTGCTACCACTTGATTTCCAGTAAAATATATCTTTTCTCTAATTAATGGAGTAATTCAAAATGGTGCCCACTTCTAGGACAGTATCATGTAGCCTGCATGGAAGCTGACAGGCAGAGCAACCCGTTCTCCTTTCCCAACACAAATTCCAGACCCCTAGAGAATTGGGAGATTGCACTGGGAAAGAAGAGCAGGCAACTACATCTGGGAATGAAGGAGTGTGGGTCCCAACAGAATTGAAAGCAGGCCCATGGCCTTTGGGGGCCTGGTGGGTGAGAAAGCAAAACCAAAGCCTACAGGGATCTAATGGGGCAGCAAGGAGCATGGAGCCTTGGGAGGCTCAAGTAATGTGAGCTGGAGCTATATGAGGGTCTGTTGTGTGACCTATTGCTTCATCATGTTTACCACATTTTACCTTTATTTTGTTATATTTTATTGATTTTATTGTACAGGTAATCTGCACTTAGCTAACACAATTGGGCCCAGCAACTCAGTGGCTAAGCAATGTGGTTGTTAAGCAAGACTTCACATAATTGCAATTTTCAGGTTTTACTGGCAGCTTCTCCACTGATTCCACTTGTTGATAGCTGGCTGTAAGGTGTGCAAATAGTGATCACATGACCCTGGAACAGTGCAACTTTGTAATTGAAAGCTGATTTCCAAGCACCCATAATATGATTATGTGACCATTTTAGTTTACAATAAGAGAGAAAATTGTCTCAATCCATACCTATTAGTTCATACGAAAGGAATTTGTTTACTGATGTCAGAGCTAGTCCAGTAATCGGGCCTGTGGTATCTTCTGATCGAATAACTTCCAGAAAAGGTCGAAGAAAAACAATAGGTTCAATGGTTGAAAGTTCTAAATCAGAAGACAAAATTAAACATCATGAAAGGTACTTGTATATGAAGGAAGAACACTGCTGAGATTCAAGTCTGGCAACCCCAAGATGACTTGACAAGTTTATTTATTCACACTCATATTCAAATGAACCACACAATGAAATCTAAAAATTTCTTTGTCTATATATCAATATAATAATAGAAAAAAGATAGAGTAAAAAAAAAACAATATATGAAACTTATTCACTAAAGATAGGCATTATTTTTATTACAATTTTTAATTGCTAAGGGACCTGTAACTTCTCTTATATAACCTGAAAGTGCAAAATCATTCAGTCTTCCTTCCCTTCTCCCTTCCCACCTCATCCCAGTTTAAATATTACTCAGTTTAACAATATATTACTTCATCAAAATGTATGTAAATTGCTTTTATAACTATTATGATTACCAGCAGTAATATTTTGGGGAACTAGAGGACTAGAGGAATATTTTGGGGAACTAGAGAGGAACTAGATTCACATCTAATAATTGTAAACTGCAGGATGTGTGTTGTTTTAACATACTCATCCAGTTTTCTTGCATTACAGAATTACACTACACAAAAGACTTCAAGCTGTCACTGATGTCAAAGGGGGCAATACACCATATTAAGAACTGGGGCATGGAAACTTTTGATTAGGGTCATTTGGGTAGTTTCTGTTGTCATTATGACTTAAAAAGAGTAATTGATAGATAATAAATGGCTTCAGCCATACACTAACCATGAGTGAAAGAAAAAAAATTGTGTTATCATTCATATTCTCTGAAAAATGGCCAAGAAATAATAAATTCTGCCAGGGTGTGTAAACTTGTGAGTGGTCTAAATCAGGGGTGGGTTTCTACCGGTTCTGTCCACCTCTGTAGAACCAGTAGCTCTGAAGAGCAGCAGACATAGAACTGGTTCTATATCTGCTGATGTTTTTGCCCACCCACCCACCTGGGCTGTTACCTGATCTTTATTTCCTGATTTTTCAACTTCAGCTGCCGAACGAGGCACAGCTGCAGTTAAAAAAACAAGAAAAGGCTATTTCAAAGGCTGCTTCTCAGCAGCAGAGGTGGCAGCACTGTGCTAATGACATGCTAATGACGATTGACAGGTGCATGGATCACAGCAGGCAGGGAAGCTCGTAAATCCTGAACCGGTTGTTAACCCTGTCGTATCTCATCCCTGGTCTAAATGCTATTGCTATTACCGTTACTTAATAAACATCAGAGAGAGATGTTTTTTTTCAATTAACCTACAAGCCAAAGAATGTCTTGAGCAATATTTTGAAGGAAATTTTGAGGTATAATGCTAGTAAATACATTATTTCCCTGACACTGAACATAGAAAATCCACCTGGTTGAATGAAAATTGAAAAATATATTTAAAATATCTGATACATTCTTGTCCTCTTACATAACAGGTTTGTAAGTAATCATAAACTTTCCCATATATCACGAATGAAGGCAAATATACATGTCCCAGAATAATTATGCAAGATCGAATCTGGGTTGGTCACTGGGACCAGAGATTTATTCTTCCGAATTTTCAAACTCATGCTGGAGCAGAGTAGAGAGAAGGTCCCTCAGATGGACTGATCATGAATCCAAAAACTTGGAACAGTACATTTCTGGTCCCACTGACCAAGCCAGATTAGATCTTTCCCATCTATATTCAACAAAAATAAAAATGGTATTTGTATAAAAAGATGTCACTGATGTAGAAACCTATTTATCTACCAATTGAATTGACCCAGCATCTGTTTGCCATATAAAAAAGGAGTCAACAGGTAACCCCAAAAGTAAAATTAATCTTCAAAGCCCATCTGTTATTGTATTTAACACGCAAAAGTCCACAAATGGCTTTTGGTTTCTTATAAGCTTATCGAATCCATTGTCTCTAATCAATTTAGTAATATCTGCCAGTTTGGTCAATTTTAAAGTCCTCTCTTCAACAGTCAGCACCCTCTTTTCCTTCCAATGCTTAGTATAAATATAAATAATCCTTGCAGCATGAAGAAAAATAGCGTTCCACACTGTTTTTCTATCCAATTTTTCCATTATATCTAGAAAAAAGGTTTCAGGTGTCATTATGATTTCTATTTTATGTATTTTCTGCATTGTCATTATTATATTTATCCAATATATGTCAGCTGTCCAACGAGCAAACCCAAAGCAATGAAACACCCTCGGAAGATTTGAATTCCCAAAAGTAAAACTTTATTGGATACATTACGTTGATACTTAAGAAACAAAATTAGCTCTGGTTTTCCCACGCAAATGCTTGCCCAATTAAACAATACCTTCCCTTTCTTCCCATCCCTGGGTTATCACATTGTCCAATTATGAGACATTATTTTGTTATGGGAACAATCCATCTCTTTCTTCAGCACCTGCAGCAATGACTTTGATGGCTTCCATAATCTCATGATTTCTGCATACATTCTCCACATTCCATTTCTCCCTTCCTTCCCCAGCTTATTGGCAAGTCAAAAAACATTAAGGTTTGAAAGAAACAAAGCAAGTTCAATCTTGACAATATGATTTAGCATACTTACATATGGTAAAATATACTTGAAATCTGATTGCATATCCAGCACTTGTTGCCAGTCCCTCTACTCATTTTCACCAATCTATCCAGAGCCAAATACCAACGATACATCATTTTATAAAAAAATTATTTTAAACTTTATATTCAAACTAAATTTTAAATGATTGGTCCTTGCATTCTTCCATTAGTCTAACATGACGATGAATCTCCAAAATGAATATGTTAAAGATTGAATAGTATAATTGTTAAAACATAAAGCTAGACCAATATGAAAATGGCTTTTTAAAGACACTATTTTCCTTACTGTATTGCCTCTCTGCCCAGCAGCTGAAAATCCTCTCTGCTGAAATGCAAGCAGGATTTTTAGCCTTTGAGCAAAGAGACAGACACTCATGTGCAGCCTGCATCAGGCCTCCACCACCCATTTAAGGTACTCTGAGGTTCAACTCCCCTCCATGCACAGAAATGCTTTTGGTGAGATGCAAGAACAGAGCTCATTTCTGCATCCTGCCAAAGGAATTCAGTTCCTGTTGGCAAGCAGCAAATTCAGTCACTCCCAGAGATGAGAAAGAATTCTCTTGGTAGGTGACAGCAGCTTTCAACCTTCCTTGCGAGCTTGGCCGCTGACTTTCTGGGGAAGTTGGCAGAGAATGTAAATGGTAAACATGATTGTAGGGAACTTAGCAACGAATTTTAAGTGCAAATGGATTGCAAAGCACACAGATCGAGATCAAATGACTATGTAGCAGTGGTACAACATTTTGTGACTACTGAAAGTGCTTTAGAGGCCATAAAGCACACTTTCTGAGGTTGTCACAATTCCAGACTGTCTTTAAATGAATTATCATCAAATGAGGACTACTTGAAGAAGCAAACAGGATACCAGTGTAGATAATATAAACCTAATGTGTGGGTGCATTATCAGGGGTGGGATGCTTCCGGTTCTGCCCGGTTCTATAGAGCCGGTAGCTCTGAAGAGCAGCAGACACAGAACCAGTTCTGTGTTTGCTGCTGTTAGGCCCATCCGCCCACCCAGGCTCTTACCTGTCCTTTATTTCCTGCTTTTTCAACCTCAGCTGCTTTGCACAGCACAGCTGCGGTTGAAAAAGCAAGGAAAAAGAGGCTTTTTGAACATTGCACACCTGCGCGCAGCACTTTTTAGCTGTCCAGGCAGCATAGCCTAAGGTTATTTTACATGCGCTCATAGAGCGCGTGCGCATGAAGCGTGCATGCGAGCGTAAAACGTAATCACTGAACCGGTAGTAACACCGCTTGAATTCCATCCCTGTGCATTATCAGCAATTTCTGAGCAGTACAGCAGATTTCAATGATCTTGAATTACCAGGGCATGGATTATTAAAATTTTGTCTAGTAGGATTGTACCTGGTACATCAGCATAAGCTGATAAAAACCACTTTATGCTACTTTTAGACTTATTATTGGTCAGAAGTAATCGTGCACCATTTTTATGTCCTCAAATAAAAACAATAACAATGTTTCATTATTATTTCTTTTATTCATCCATCTCAAATATAAACCAATACATGATATAACAACAACAGCATATTTAATATAACAAAGATACAAACTCAACCACACTGCCTGAAGTTCAGGCTTGGCAACAAAACCAGTTTTTAAAACCAATATAGAAAGCTACTAGGGTCAGGCCAAGTCTAATTTTGGTCATAACAGAAATTCCAGACACCTATTATGTCACAGCATTCACAGCATGACTACCATTATGAGACAACCCAGGAACAAAACACAGCACAGAGACTTACACATTTAAAAGTGGTTTATAAAAGTGGATCTGACAAGATGGGTAGATATTACTGAAGAGACAGTTCTATAAGTTATCTGCCCTCATGTCATGAATTGTGATTCTTCTCCTTCCCCCTTTTTTTGGGTGAGGAGAGTATGGTTTTTCTTTTCTGTTATGCTTTATTTGCTATTGAACAATGACTTGTGTTTTCACAGATGCACTTCTGAAATTTTTATAAAATAAATTAATCCTAGGTGCAACAGTTATACAAATAGAAAATAGAAAAAAATCTGATAGTTGCTAGATGTCCATTAGATTAAATTACATTCAATAATCACAACTATTAGTAAGGTTTATCAAACTCAAGATTAGTTTTAAGCAAAGAAATTAATGTTGCCTCTTTCAGGCCTAAAAACAGTTCATGTTCTGTTCAACCACAGTAGAGGGTAAAGCCCATGTCACACTTAACCAACGGATGCAAAGAGGATGTAAAACGGACAAAACAGCTTGCCATCCGTTCAAAAACGCGATGTATTCACTGCCTCCGTTTTGCTTCCTCTCTATCCGTCCAGCATCCGTTTATTGACGTTTCATCCACTCCAAAAGTTTTGGACTGCCCAAAACGTTTGCGTGGAAAATGTATCCAGTTCGTCCATTCTGCATCCGCTACGCATCCGCTATGCATCCGTTACGCATCCGCTATATCCGCTAGGCATCTGCAGTGCATCCGCGCAACTTCATCCGCCCGGACGCAGGGAGGAAGCTGAACAGACGTAGAATGGATGCAGAACGGATGCAGAACGGAAACAAAGCGTTTAAAAGGGAAAAAACGTTCGCAGAGGGGACCTATCTCGGATATTAAGGATGTCTAGAGGATGCCTAGAGGATGCCTAGCGGAAAACCTATATTTCCTATAAAAAGGGGGAGCAACTCATCTGCATCTCACTTTCAGAACAGCAGCCCAGCGGTGCAGACCTCTGCAGCCTTTATCTGCCTCTTCCTCTTCCACAGCATCCAGTCATGTCCACCGTGGATTGTAACAAAGTCCTTTCGGCAGCCACCATCATTCTGCAACAGTGCAAAGCCATCTGCAGGCTCTGTGAACTCTACTGCGAGAAGAAAAAGAGGCAGCCAAAAAGAGTCTGGGTCCGAAGATGGTTCGCCAGAAGAGCAGAAGACGGACTGTATAACAAGCTGATTGTGGAGCTCAGGAACGAAGACACTTGGGCATTCCAGAACTTCATGAGGATGCCTCCAGCCATGTTTGACGAAGTTGTGCAGCGACTGACACCCAGGTTGACCAAGGTAAACACCAGCTTCCGGCCCAGCCTGGAACCTGCGCTCAAGGTGGCAGTCACTCTGCGCCACCTGGCCTCAGGGACCTCCTACAGGAGCATGCAGTATGGCTGGAGGATGCCATCCAACACCATCAGCATTGTGGTCAAAGAAGTGGTGCAGGCCATCATCGAAGAATACAAGGAGGAGCTCCTCCAGTACCCCTCCACTGAAGAAGGATGGAAGAAAGTTGCAGAGCAGTGGTATCAGAAGTGGAACTTACCACACACCGTTGGAGCCATAGATGGCAAGCACGTGGCCTGCAAAGCTCCACCCAACTCAGGGTCCACTTATTTCAACTCCAAGGGCTTCTTCAGCATCGTCCTCTTCGGCATGGTCGATGCTGACTACAAGTTCATGTACATCGATGCTTCAGGCAACGGCTCATCTTCGGATGCCCAGGTATACAACACCAGTCACCTCAAGGAGGGGCTGGAACGCAACCTCATCGTGGGCTTCCCAGATCCAGACCCCCTGCCCAACGACACACAAGATGTGCCCTACTTCATCGTGGGGGATGACGCCTTCTCCCTCACAACCTACCTCATGAAGCCCTACACCTCCAGCCCTACACACCCGTGAAGAGAGGATCTTCAACTACAGGCTGTCCAGGACAAGGCGGGTGGTGGAGAACGCCTTTGGCATCCTGGCCAACAGGTTCCAGGTACATCTCACCACCATGCAGCATTGCCCAGAGACAGTGAGGAGGATCATGGAAGCTTGCTGCATTCTGCACAATCTCATGCGCACCCACTACCCAGTCTTGCAGTACAGGCTTGTGGACCGTCAACAAGGCAATGGGGACATGGAGCCTGGGGAATGGAGGCAAGGGCGAAACCTGATAGACACTGTGGATGTGCAAGGCCCCAACAGAGCCTCACATGAAGCGAAGAAGCAGCGCAACCTCCTGAGACATTGGTGCAACTCCCCAGCTGGAGCAGTGGAGTGACAAGACAGGATGATAGATGCTTCATAGTTGCTTCCTTCAGCCTGTCTCATCACACGGATGAGATTGGGCCATGTATGTTTGGTTGGCCTACAATGAACAGGGCGTTTCATAAAGAGTTGTGTTTATGTTGACATGTGTGGATAATTATTACATCATTATTGATAATAAAGGGCCACAGGTGTGGCACCTGGGAGGGTGGACCATACAGTCCCACTATGCTTGCACTGGAGGTTTATCTATCCCACTGTTATCCTAACCCATCCCACAGCTATTACCCATACCACAGGTATCCTAACCCATACCAAAGCTATCCTTACCAATCCCACAAGCATGCAAAGGCTTAAACCATTTCTAAAAGTTTCCACCAAGACTTTATTAAAAAAAAAGAAATGAAGCAAGTGTGTGAATCATAAATAGACTTTATTAACAAGAAGCTATAAAACAAAAATGAGTCTCTGGCACTCCTCTTGGTCGCTCAGTCTCAGAGGTGAAGGGTACAGGTGCTGTGGAGGTGGCTAGTGCTGGAGTGCTTGTCATCAGCTCCTCCAGAAGCAGGAGCAGCAGAAGCGCCAGCCCCAGAAGAGCGAGCCCGTGCTGCAGAAGCCCCAGCAGAATCAGAGTGAGGGCCAGGGGGCGGGATGGTAGCCCTGTCCCTCTTGCCAGGGCTGGCAGCAGATGGCTGAGGCTTGCTGTGCTTCCGCATGGTTGTGGGGTTGCTGGCTGGCAGGGAGGCTGGCAGGAACCAAGGCTGGCAGCAAGGCTGGCAGGGAGGCAGGCACCAAGGCTGGCAGGAAGGCTGGCAAACAGGCAGGCACCAAGGCTGGCAGGCAGGCAGACAGCAACGCTGGCAGGAAGGCTGGCAGGCAAGCTGGCAGGCAGGCATGCACCAAGGCTTCCAGGAAGGCAGGCACCAAGGCTGACAGGAAGACTGGCAGGCAGGCAGGCACCAAGGCTGGCAGGCAGACATGAACCAAGGCTGGCAGGAAGGCAGGCAGCAAGGCTGGCAGGCAGACCGGCTGGCAGCAAGGCTTGCAGGCAGGCTGGCAGCAAGGCTTGCAGGCAGGCTGGCAGCAAGGCTTGCAGGCAGACATGCAGGCAGGGCAGGCAAGGCAGCCAATCCGTCCGGCAGCAGGTCTTTCCTCTGAATGGCGACCTGCTTCCGAGCTGTTTCCGTTATATCCACGGGGCTGATGCAATGCATCCTCCCCGCATGCGCAATTAACGCCAGGCATCCACTAGGCTTCCGCTGTGCATCCGGTGTGCATCCGCTTCATCCGTTCGGCGTCCGTTCTGCATCTGCTGTATCCATTCCGCGTCCGCTTTGCTGAGGTCCCCCGGAAGCCCTGCGGATGCGCCATCCGCTCTCATCCGCTTCCATCCTCTGGGCTTCCGTTCCGCATCCGCTTTCAATCCGCCCTGCGTCCTCCCTGCGTCCGTGTTATCTGCTCCGGTTATGCACATTTTTACCCCTTTTGAGAGCGGATAACAACGGATGGAACATTTTGCTCGTCCGCTGTGTCCTTTTTGCATCCTTTGGACAGTGTGACATGGGCTTAACATTGGAAAATGGCAAGATGATTAATGGAGAAATCCATCATCCTTTATGCATTTAAACAGATCTATTATAATTGAATGCTTATTCTTCAATTATATTGGGAAATACAATATCCTGTGTCTCCTCTTTCTTTCCCTCCAAACAACTATGGCAAACTTTCCTTACAAACCAGCATGGGAATTAATGTTCAAATTCCTATGATGAGTTATCTAAATTGAGTAAGCATGAATCATATTTTACTTGCCTAAAAAAACAAGAAATGGATGGATCAGTAAAGGGAAGTTAAACAAAGCTATTCAGGGAACTTTTATCTATTATTTCTTCAAAAGGTAAAAGGATACCAAATCCATGTTTACTATTACAGGAGAAAGTGGTGTTACCTCTTTTTTAAAGCAAGGATAGATGTTTAAAGCAAAACCTGGTTTTCCTCCAATAGCAAAGAAGTTAAATAAAAAGATTGGATCAGAAAAAAGAATATACATTTCACGCTTTGTCTCAGGGATGCAGCGAAGGTAAGAATTATTTATCTCTTCCTTCCTAAACTACAATAGAAATATTACAAGAAATAAGAAAGATAAGGTTTCTGCGTTGACACCTGAACAGATGAAAAATTAAAAGATGGAAGTCAAATAAGCATGTACCTTCAAAAATCAATTTATAATAAATGATAAGAGAGAAATAACATCCAGCAACAGATTTATATCTGTATCTTCTCTTCTCTCTGAAGTTGTTTCTAAATTCTCAGTTCAATCAAGCAATCGTTGCAGGATGGGTCTAAAACTCAAGTGACATATCCTCTCCCTGCTTGTATGCTATTTTAACTTCCCTATGCATATTATACATGGGTACATACAGACCATGGGGCTACAGCACTGTGAATCAAAAGATAGCTTGCAGCTATGCTATCTTCCCAGGTTTTTTTTATTAAAAGAGACAGAAGAATTAAATAGAAAAACATTATAAAAGTTTAGGGAAAAGACAATGATTCTGGACCCTTAAGAGCCATTAATCTAGAGGATAATCAATCCAGAGACAAGTGCAGAAGGGGCGTTGGTAGAATTCCCAGGGAACGCCCTTTCGAGACACACTGCAATAGAGTCCAGCATTGGGTATAACTCCGCTCTCTTATGATGTGAGCTGAGTTTGCCACTATAAAAGGTTCGCCTCTGCTGAGAGCTCCAGCTTTTCTGGTGAAGTATCTTGACAGACCACAATTGTCTCTGAATATAAACAAATAGAATAAACGTACAACCGCCCCCCTGAGAATATGAGGCAGACCACGATTGTCTCTGAATATAAACAAATAGAATGAGCGTACAACCGCCCCCCTACCTGAGAATATTAGACCAGACGGCCACAAGGTGGGACTGGACTCTATCACAGCGTGTCTAGAAAGGGTGTTCACTGGTAAGTCTACCAATGCCCCTTTCTCCGCCACGCTGCTCTAGAGTCCAGCATTGGGACATACCAAAACCTGCATGCCTAAGGGAGGGACTCAGCTGGTCCTCTTAATCCAACCCAGGAATCAGCTCCGCCTTTTCCACCAACATCTTCTGGATGACTGCCGGGATGATTGGAAGGGGGGAAAGGTGTAGAGGAGACCTAGGGGCCATCTGCTCCGAAGTGCATTGGTCCCCTCCGTTCCCTGGGTTGGGAACCTGGAGAAAAATCTGTTTACCTGTGCATTCTGGGAAGTGGTGAAGAGATCGACCACTGGAGTTCCGAATATAAAGGACAACTCTTGAAACAGGAAAGGATGGAGGCTCCACTCCGAATGGTCAACTTGAGTTTGACTCAACCAGTCTACCTGGGAGTTATTGACCCCAAGATGTGGTCTGCCTTGAGGGACAGAAAGTTTCTCTATGCCCACCTACCCAGACGTTCTGCTTCCTGCATCAGGGCCCTGGACCTGGTCCCCCCCACCTGTTGACATGGTCCTTGATGGCCTTATTGTCCATCATAACTAGTACATGGAACTCTGATACTATAGCTAGGAAGCATCTCAGGGCAAGGAAGATAGCCTTAAGCTCCAGGAGGTTGATGAGGAAATACCTGTCTGGAATTCCAAAAATGAGGGACAATTCTAGGAACAGGGAAGGATGGAGTGTCCATTCCAAGTGGTCAACGTGAGACCGACTCAAATAGTCTGCCTGGGAGCTGTTGACCCCAAAAACATGGTCCACCCTGAGAGACAGGAGGTTCCTGTCTGCCCATCTCTCCAGATGTCCCGCCTCCCACATCAAAACCCTGGATCTGGTCCCTCCTTGCCTGTTGACATGAGCCTTGGCTGCTATATTGTCTGTCATGACTAGTACATGGGACACTGACACTAGGTTCCGGAAACTTTTCAGGGTGAGAAAAATAGCCCTGAACTCCAGGAGATTGATAGGAAGCAACCTGTCTGAAGATGGCCAGAGAGCTTGGGCCATCTGGCCCTGGGCATGTGCTCCCCAGCCGTGAAGGCTGACATTCATGGTCACTACAATTCTGTCTCTCATCATAAGGGATGACCCTTTGTAATAGCCTGAGACTGCCACCATCGAAAGGACCAAAGCACCTATGGAGAAAGCAGCACTCTGCAGGCAGAATGACTGATCCCCTTTCTTTGGAAGGGAGGGAGGAATCACTGCAAGGTGCGTGCATGTAGGCATGCCCATGGAAAAACTTCGATGCAGGAGATCATCTTCCCAAGCAACTGGGACAGGGGGAAGAGTGGAACAGAGTGATTTAGTCGAATTCTGTTGATCAACTCTTTGATGCTGTTCTGTTGATCCTGTGAAAGGAAGACTTCACAGCTGACTGTGTTGATGATGACCCTGAGGTGCAACAGTCAAGTCGTCAGAGAAAGATGGCTCTTGATCAGGTTGGTGGAGAAACTATGTTCCTGCAACACCTGCATCATGATTTGAAGATCTCATTTGGCTGCCTGGACAGAGGTAGATTGAATCAGAATGTCGTCCAGGTAGCTTTGGACCCTCACAGGTAAGGCTCAGAGGAGGGCTGCCAATGCTGCCAGGACCTTAATAAAAACCTTTGGTGCCGATGAAAGGCCAAATGGTAGGGCCCGGTATTGGTAATGCTCACTGCAATAAGAAAAACAGAGGAACTGGCAATGGGGAGGCCAAATTGGGATATGGAGGTAAGCCTCTGTGAGGTCTATGGAAGAGAGGAAATCACCCTCTTAGACACTCTGAAGAATAGAACATAGGATCTGCATCTTAAAACGCCTGTATGGGATGAATTTCAGGAGCTTGAGATCAAGGATTGCTCTCCACACACACATCCCAGGCCTTTGGGATAACAAAGAGGCGGGAGTAAAAGCCCGACCCCCGCTGATCCCATGGAACTTTCTATGGCTCTGATGTCCATCAGGTGATGGATAGCTAAGTGCATCAGGGCCCGTTTAGATGTGTCACCAGAGGTTGGACAGTTGATGAAAAAAGATGGAGAGGGAGAGAGAAATTTAAGTCAAAGGTCTGATGATATTGTCCTGATGATCTAGGCGTCGTTGATTCCTCCCATCTGGATTTTTAAAAGGTCAAACGACCTCCAATGGGAGGTGAGTGGATGCAGTTATTTAGAGCGCCTGAATGAACGACCTCCTCTCCCTCGGAAAGGCCATTTACCCGAGAATTGTTGTTTGGGTTGATGGTCCCGCTGTTCCCAACGAGGGGGATACGTTGTCAAGTTGCGACTGAAGCGAGGGGTGTTGACCGGCCTGAAGGTTTGTGTTCTGGGGTATGTGGTGCTTCGAAAATCTGACCCCTTGGAGGAAGTAGACAGCACTTTTCTCTTATCTCGTGTTTCTACCACATACGGATCTAAGGCTGCTCCAAAGAGGTTTTCTCGCAAGCAAAGGGCCACTGGCACCTTCCACTTATGTTTGGAGTCGGTCTACCAGTTGCGCATCCACAGCAGCCGTCTGGCAAACGTGGCAAATTTGGCCGAGCTTAAAGAGGCATCAGCGGTAAACTCGGCTGCCGCTATTATTTTGTTGAGGTCCTCGTGGGACCTAACATCGGCAATGGGAACTCTGTCCTGAAGTTGATGCAACCAGCGCATAGATCTGGTAAAAAATGAGACTGCAGTGAAAGTTTTCAGGGACCAAGCTATGGCCTGGTGTATGCGCTTCAGAGTTTGTTCCAACTTTTGTCTTCCAGTTGTAAAACATCCTCCGGTTCCGTAGGGGTACCTGAGGAAGTGAAGGTAGCTACAACCGGAAATCTACTGCTGGGAGAGCTAACGCGTCAGCCAAAGAGGGATCTACATTAAAGAACCTCTTGTTCTGGAAGAAGGGCAAAAACCTGACGGGGTTCTCACACTGGTCCTTTACTATATCCAAGAACAAGGGAGATGGGAGAACCTCATTTCAGACCACCAGTTTGGAAAATAGTGTGTCTCCCTGGCTAGAGGGGCCAGCTTGTGGTTCCAGGGCCACCTCTTCTGGGCTTAACTGGGCTGTAACCAGAGCCTTCTGTAGTAAGGGCCTAAACAAGGAGGGCTTAAAGACAGCCATTGTGGATAGTTGTTCTGGTTTGGTTTCCTGTTCATCGGAGAGGAAGGGGTCTTTAATTTCCCCCTCTTCCTCCTCTGAGGAACTACCCCTTCAGAGCGGTAAGAGGATCCCATCATCCTGTCCCTCCCAGCTATAAAAATAATGAGGGGCATACATGGGTTCCGAAGTGGGGACCTCCCTCCGTGGGGGAGGGTTACCCTGACAGAAGGAAAAAAGGATACCCGAGCCTCCACCCAGGGGGGTGGAGGATATGTTTGAGATCTTCAGCAATGCCCTATCTGACTGCCACCGAAACTACTTCCTGGATGTCTTGGGGCCTGTTCTCCTGGGGAGGAACTATCATCTGTGGCCCAGTCACAGAAGGGATAAGGTTCGCTTCCTCCCTAAACCTGTAACCCCCTAGGGGCAAAGCCTGCTGAGGGTTAGGTGTAGCTGTGTTCCAGGTAGGTGGCCTGCAAGAAGGACCTGACAAACTCAGGTTCTGGGGAAGATCCTCATCCTGCTTCAGGTGACCAGTTCCGTAGATGGCTAGCTGGACTTCCATCTGCCCTCTCTGTTCCTACAGCTTGTTCTTGTAATTGTTGAGCATTTTTTGTGAGTTGTTTCTCTAAACCCTCATGTCTTCTTTTTTCTGGCCTAAGTTCAGACTTGGAGGCCTTCTTGGGGGCTAGGACCCTGGCCCTGATCTTTGCTGCAGCCTGTTCCAGTTGGCTGAACAGATTCGTGATTGTTTTCTTTTCATAACCCTTTTGGGGGCTTGAGAGGATTAGACATAACATTCTTTTTCTAATTCAAGGTCATGTTATTTTGCACATAAGTGAGGCGAAATCTTAAGTTGGGACATATGGTGATTGGGGCATGTGATGTGATGATGGGTGCAGGGGATGGATTTGTAGATTTTACTTATTGCAAAGCAGCCTGGAATTTTCAATTTCAGTTGTACTCCAGTTGTGCCAGTTACTATCCAAAATAAACTTTTGAGAAGATGTCTTCTCGGAGTTATTGGTTGAAGTGGAGGTTTGCTGGAACACTGACATTATCTCGAATCTCTAATTAGCTACCAGCACCCCAAAAGGGAGCTGTCTGGGTGCTGAGCTCCAACACTGACCCAAAGCTGGAGCAGTGCAAAGACTCAACGAAGATGGAAGAAAAGGAGTAATCTACAGAAGGAGCGGTGGGAACAGACACTGGAGGATTGATTGAGACCCCTTATCCTCCTTCCGAAGAATTTATGCAGGCAATTGAAACTTCAGAAGAAAGACGGAGGTTAGGCACTCAACCCAAGGAACCGGATTCATGGAAAAGCTGCCCGACTGAGCTGAATCCAGAGATGGGACCGGAGGAGAAGCTACCTGAACACCTTTCCTACTCCAGTCCTGTGAGATTGGGCCATGAGTCAGAGTGGAGAGATGTGGGGGCTTTTGAATCAGACAATTCCCAAGACTGGAACCTGTTGCCTCTAGGCCAGACCCACCAAGAATTTGAGCAATTTTTGACGGAAAAACTAAAAAACTTGCTTACTTGCTCAGCCAAATCTGGTCACATATCGATCAATTTGAAAATCAATATGCAACAGATCATGATCTAGTTTCTGCAAATACAGATGGGATGAATGAGGGGGACATTTCTGTTTGGGTGGCCCAGCTACACTATGAGGATGCTTCTGAACTAAATGATGTTGATGCATTTGTTGAGCTGCTCAGGGCTAGATGTGAAAGACAGAATAGGTGAGAATGAAGACAAAATAATGGAAATCAAGCAAGGTAATCGAGCTGTAGACTTTGTATGGGACTTTAGACAGGTTGCAAGCAACCTCATGAACTGGCGTGACAGAATACTCCTGCACTATTTTAAAGAAGCGACTGATCCAGAAATCATAAAAGCCTGCAGTATCAGAGGTATACCAGAGCAACTGCAAGACTGGTATGCCATGTCCATTAGGCTGGATAGAGAAATCAACCCACACCAAAAGCCTCCCTCTGAGGGCTCTCCTTGGAGAATTTTAGCCAGATGCCCCCTGGCTAAATCTGCTGAAGCTGCTCCGACCCAATCTACAAGGATTATAAAGTTCTATGGATGTGGCCAGGCTGGTCATAGGGCAGCCAGAAGTCTGGCTCCAGCACTGGTTCCACAACCAAGGCCCAGTACATCTGTTAGAGGCAGAAGAGCTCCACGGAAGCCTCCAGACACCAGCTGGTTTGCCAGACACATTATAGAAGTTCCCCTCCCCAAATAAGATAGCGAGGAGCCTCTGGCCAAAGAAAACCTTCCCGAAAAAGCAAATGAGGAAAAGGATCCCATGGTGAGTGCTTCCATTCTCCCTTTTACAGTTAAAGTGAAGTTTTTGGTGCCGGAGTCTGGGGAGGCTGGGAAGTTAGAAGCAGTAATAGATACAGGGTGTTCCAGATGCCTTATTGGGCTCCCTATCATTGAGCAATTAAGAGATAAAAACTAAAGCCCTACAACGCCCAATCAAGTTTGAAAAGGTAGATAAAACATTAATTGGAGGAATCTCAGCCACCCAAATAACAGAGTTAATCAGACTAGAAATGGGCAAGCATTGTGAATTTATACAATTTGTAGTGGCTCCAAAAATGTCAGAATCTATCATATTGGGACTTGCTTGGCTTGATAAATGGGCCCCTACCATCAAAATATTACTATTACTGTTATTGTTTCAAATGAAGGATTTCTGGAAGTCTGACAGAAGATGGATACCAAAAAAATCATAATTGGTGTCGGGCCGCTGCCCACAGTCCCTCTTGAAAAGAGACTTCCACCCAACAGGGGTCCACAACCAGAAACAGCAACTACCGCTTCATACTCTCCTCCGGGCGAGCCACAAGTTCCTAAAGAATATAGGGACATGGAAGAAGAATGCAACATGTTACCCCCTCATAGAGCCACTGATTGTGCCATTGAATTAGAACCTGGGGCAAAACTGCCCAAACCAAAGATATATTCCATGACACCAGCCAAGATGACTGAATTGAGGAGATACACTGATACCAATTTAGCCAGAGGCTTCATCAAACAAGCAAAATCTAGGTTGGCAGCCCTGGTACTGTTTAAAGAAAAGAAAGATGGTGGCTTGCGCTAATGTTTGGATTTTAGGAGCATCAACGGGATATGCATAAAAAAACATGTAGCCCCTTCCCCCTAAAGCCCATGTCACACTGAACCAACGGATGCAAAGAGGATGTAAAACGGACAAAAAAGCTTGCCATTCGTTCGAAAACGCGATTTACTCACTGTTAAGCCTGGGTTCCCCAACCAGGGTTAGGTAGACAAGCTAAACAGAATGTGCAGCGTTAGTCAGATAGGCACACAGATAAATGAGTGAGCTAAGCTTGTATGTTTATTAACATATAGTAAAGATAACAGATACGCTTGTGCTATCAAGAATATATTTTATTCCAGTATAAGTTTATGGCATAGTCAAAAACAGTCCAATATTCATTTACCATGTAGTCAGTCCATTCAGGGATATTCAGTTAGCAAAGTCCATGTAGAATATCCTATGTCAGTTCACATAAATCAGTCCGTTGTTGTCTCTCCCGTTCGAGCAATGCAGTCTTGATTCCAAGCAGTAATCAGGGATCATCAAAGCCAGAGAGAGAGAGAGAAAGCCGTAGCCTTGCTACTTTTAAATGGTTTTCATAACCACTCCCACAATTGCAATTTTACAGTTAAAGCTGCATACACTATGATTCATAGTTATTATTTCACCTAAAACAGTTAGGGTGAACAATGTTATCCCTAACATTCTCCCCTTTTAGGTTACATAATAACTATGAATCATTTACATCTTTAGAAAATATTTTTCGCAACTTTCTTTAAACTTAGTTGCTCCTTGAGCTTTTGTAAATTGGTCTACAATGTTTTCTTCTGACATGCAGTATTCCAATCTTATCAGTTCATTCTTCACTGCTTCTCTTACATTCAAATATCTTAGGTCAGTATGTTTTGATCTAGTTTTTACAGCAATACTAGTAGCTAACCTTATAGCTGCTTGGTTATCCTCATATACCATAATGGAATCTTTTATAGTTATTCCCATGTCCAAAAACAACTGTTTGTAGAAAATCAAATCAGTGCATAATAATGACAGACATGAAAATTCAGCTTCCATTGTAGATAAGCAAATATGCTGTTGTCTGATTGACCTCCATCCTATTAGTGTCTTACCAAATAATATAGCCATCCCAGATGTTGATTTTCTAGTGTTTATATCAGTTGCAAAACTTGCATCTGCATAAGCACTAAGACTCAAATCACCCTTTGGTTCTATATATAATGCATGGTTTATTGTTCCCTTAAGATATCTCAATATTCGTTTTAAAGATTTCCAATGACATTCTTTTGGATCTGAATTAAAACGTGCCAGCTGATTTACACTATAAGCAATATCTGGCCTTGACCAATTGCTTATATATGATAAGCTACCAATCAAAGATTGATATATGGACTTATCAAATTTGGGACTTTGATCATTAGTTTGGCAAACTTCTTGACTCATTGGAGTCTTTGCCGGTTTACAAAGTTCCATCTTATAATTTTTAATTAATTGGCAAATTTTATCTTCTTGAGATATCTTAAAACCATTATTTGTTTTATTTATTGTCAATCCTAGATACCTTTTAATTTCACCTAAATGCTTTATTTTTATCTTTTTGGCTAATAATGATATAATCTCATTAGCTTCATTATTAGTTTTAGTTATTAAAGCAATATCATCAGTGAATAATAATAACAATGACACCGTTCCATTATTTTCTCTTTTAAATACACACGGATCTGCTAAACCAGATTTAAAACCTATATTGTTTAACTCTTTCACAATATATTGGTTCCACTCAAACCCAGATTGTTTCAACCCGTAAAGACTCTTTTTGAGTTTCCAACAATCATTGCTATTTACATTATTTTCTTTTATGCCAATTGGTTTCCTTAAATATATAGTGTGCTGCAATGGTGCATGTAGATAAGCAGTTTCTACATCTAAATGATTAATAATATAGTTTTTCTTAGCTGCCCACACTAATGCTGTTCTTAAAGATGTAGCTTTAAGGCTTGGCGCAAAAACTTCATCGTAATCAGATGCAGTTTGATTAAATCCTTGAGCTACTAACCTAGCTTTATGGGTAACAGTCCCATCATTTCCAGTTTTTACTTTAAATATCCATTTGCACCCAATGGATTTTTCTCCTGGAGGTAATTTGGCATCTTCATACACTTTCATTACCTTTAATGAATTTAGTCCTTTTTCCATTGCCTTTTGCCAATTCTCCTGATCCTTAGCAGGATACATCCTAAGTTCTTCTACACTAGTTGGAACTTTAGTTACTTGGCAAACTATACTTGCTTGATACCTATCAGGTGGTCTAGTTACACGTGTAGTACGTCTAGGTATTATAGGACTTACAGGTGGACTTTCCTCTATTAATTGTTCTTGATCATGTAACTCTTCCTGATCAACTATTTCCTCTTGTTCTGGTCCTATTTGCTCTTCGTGGACTTCTTCTTTAATTGGACTCTTCTTACAGCTAATTTCATCTTTCTGCCTTTTGTAGGGTTCAATAAATACTTCATTATTTAAATCTTGCTCTAATCTATTCCATCCTACATGTTCTAGGAATTTTGCACTAGCACTGGTGTAAACTCTAGATGTACCTGGTTCCCAGAATCTATAAGATCGATGATTAGAGGTGTAACCTACAAAAATCAATCTTTTAGCTCTATGCTGTCCTTTGTATCTAAGTTGTGTGGGGATATGCACCCATGCTGGTGCTCCAAATGTGTGCATGTAACTTAAATCAGGTTTTGTACCATGCCACAGTGTGAATGGTAATTCACCTGTTGTTGAATTAACAACATTATTTAATATATGATTACCACACATTATTGCTTCTCCCCATAAATTGTCAGGTAATCCTGAATCAGACATCATAGTTTGTGCCATTGATTGTAATGTTTGGCCTCTTCTCTCTATAAAGGCATTATGTTGTGGCCTATATGGTGCAGACATTTTATGTTGAATCCCTAACTGTCTTAGTCTGTTTTTAAATTTATGATTTGTGAATTCTGTGCCATTATCAGTGATGAGAGTTACTAATTTTCTTTTGGTTTTTCTTTCAGCGAATTTTAGCCAATTAAATAGATTTTGATATGTTTCAGTTTTGCTCTTCATTAAATAGCAAAACCCATATCTAGAATAGTGGTCCATTATACTTAATATGTAGCGAGCTCCTCCTACACTTGGTTTTTTCGGACCTATTAAATCAGCAAATACTACTTCTAAAGGCTCTTTAGTAGTAAATCCATCAACTCTATTAGCCGGTATGACCCTGCTCTTATTTTGATTACAGGCATTACATTGCAAATACTTATTACAAGGTTTCAAACTTATTCCCTTAGACAATTCAACAGTTTTCTTAAGCATTTTAAAATTTAAATGCCCTAGCCTTCGATGTAACAAGTGAATACATTCGTCATGAGGTTTCTTATTTTCATAAATTGTGTTAGCCACCTTTAAACCATCATCATTTAACACATATAATCCATCTCTTAAAGTTGCAGTAATTTTCTTATCTTCTTTTTCAAGTATGCAGTTATCTCCCTTAAATGTAACTTCATATCCTAGTTTAACCAAAATTCTAACTGAAATTAAATTAAACTTAAGTTGTGGTACATATAACATTTTTACATTCTCTTTTATAAAAGAACAATATGCTATACCTTCACCTTTAGCTTTCAGTTTCCAGCCATTGGCTAACGATATCTGCTGTTTACTCTGGGACATTTTCATAAAATTTTTGTTATCATTTGTTATACAATGGGATGCCCCACTGTCAACCACCCATAAATTATTTTTTACAGCTCCGTTAGTATACATGGCTAACTCTAAATGTTTATTTATCTTTTGATGATTTTTAGTATTCTGGCCAGCATTCTGGCGCTTTGCCTTTTTACAAAATCTTGCCAAATGTCCTCTTCCTCCACAATTAAAGCACCTTTTAATTGCGTATGCAGTAGGAGGTTTATTATCTTCTTTTTGAGGTTGCTCCCTCCTTAATTCGTCTCTTTCATGCCTTCTTCTGGCCTCTTCAATCAATCTGCCAGTTATATCAGTTATATCAATCTGCCAGTTATATCAGTTATATCAGTTAACATAAATCCTCTTCAGCTTCTGCCAACACCCAAAAGCCGTTTTCTCTCCGTGGATATAAACAAGCTGTTGATCAGTTAAGGTTAACGCAATTATGCAAATAGCTTGTTGATTTTTATGCTTAAATTCTTCTATCTTTAGTCTGTCTTCCTCATCCTCTGGATCCCATTCTTCTACGTTTGGTGGATTTTCAATTATGTTCCACAGACCTTCACTTCGTAGAAGTAGACTACATTTTGTAGACCATGATACATAGTTTGTTCCATCCAGCTTGGATATAAGGGACAAACTTTGTAAATTGACTTGTGCCATGTTTTCTTATATGGATATAAAACTATAATTAATAAAACACAGCTGTCTGTTTACTGTAATGTATAACAACACAAACTCTCACTTTTTACATAAATCTGTTTAACCTAGTTAAACTGACTTTGCAGCCTCTGGGCCCATAACCAGTGTTAAGCCTGGGTTCCCCAACCAGGGTTAGGTAGACAAGCTAAACAGAATGTGCAGCGTTAGTCAGATAGGCACACAGATAAATGAGTGAGCTAAGCTTGTATGTTTATTAACATACAGTAAAGATAACAGATACGCTTGTGCTATCAAGAATATATTTTATTCCAGTATAAGTTTATGGCATAGTCAAAACAGTCCAATATTCATTTACCATGTAGTCAGTCCATTCAGGGATATTCAGTTAGCAAAGTCCATGTAGAATATCCTATTGTCAGTTCACATTAATCAGTCCGTTGTTGTCTCTCCCGTTCGAGCAATGCAGTCTTGATTCCAAGCAGTAATCAGGGATCATCAAAGCCAGAGAGAGAGAGAGCAAGCCGTAGCCTTGCTACTTTTAAATGGTTTTCATAACCACTCCCACAATTGCTATTTTACAGTTAAAGCTGCATACACTATAATTCATAGTTATTATTTCACCTAAAACAGTTAGGGTGAACAATGTTATCCCTAACACTCACTGCCTCCGTTTTGCTTCCTCTCTATCCGTCCAGCATCCGTTTATTGATGTTTCATCCGCTCCAAAAGTTTTAGGCTGCCCAAAACTTTTGCGCGGAAATTGTATCCAATGCGTCCGTTCTGCATCCGCTACGCATCCGCATCCGTTTTATCCACTAGGCATCCACTACGCATCCGCGCAACTCCATCCACCCGGACGCAGGGAGGAAGCGGAACGGACGCAGAATGGATGCATAGTGGATGCAGCACGGAAACAAAGCGTTTAAAATGGAAAAAACGTTCGCAGAGGGGACCTATCTCGGATATTAAGGATGTCTACAGGATGCCTACAGGATGCCTAGCGGAAAACCTATATTGCCTATAAAAAGGGGGAGCAACTCGTCTGCATCTCACTTTCAGAACAGCAGCCCAGCGGTGCAGACCTCTGCAGCCTTCATCTGCCTCTTCCTCTTCCACAGCATCCAGTCATGTCCACCGTGGATTGTAACAAAGTCCTTTCGGCAGCCACCATCGTTCTGCAACAGTGCGAAGCCATCTGCAGGCTCTGTGAACTCTACTGCGAGAAGAAAAGGAGCCACCCTAAAAGAGTCTGGATCCAAAGATGGTTCGCCAGAAGAGCAGAGGACGGACTGTCCAACAAGCTGATGGTGGAGCTCAGGAACAAAGACTCTTGTGCATTCCAGAACTTCATAAGGATGCCTCCAGCCATGTTTGACGAAGTTGTGCAGCGGTTGACACCCAGGTTGACCAAGGCAAACACCAGCTTCCGGCCCAGCCTGGAACCTGGGCTCAAGGTGGCACTCACTCTGCGCCACCTGGCCTCAGGGACCTCCTACAGGAGCATGCGGTACGGCTGGAGGATGCCATCCAACACCATCAGCATTGTGGTCAGAGAATTGGTGCAGGCCATCATCGAAGAATACAAGGAGGAGCTCCTCCAGTGCCCCTCAACTGAAGAAGGATGGAAGAAAGTTGCAGAGCAGTGGTATCAGAAGTGGAACTTACAACACACCATTGGAGCCATAGGTGGCAAGGTGGCATAGGTGCCTTTGGCATCCTGGCCAACAGGTTCCAGGTACTTCTCACCATCAGGCAGCATTGCCCAGAGACCGTGAGGAGGATCATGGAAGCTTGCTGCATCCTGCACAATCTCATGCGCACCCGCTACCCAGTCTTGCAGAACAGGCTCGTGGACCTCCAGCAAGGCAATGGTAACATGGTGCCTGGGGAATGGAGGCAAGGGCGAAATCTGATCGACATTGAGGATGTGCAAGGCCCCAACAGAGCCTCACATGAAACGAAGAAGCAGCGCAACCTCCTGAGACACTGGTGCAACTCCCCAGCTGGAGCAGTGGAGTGGCAAGACAGGATGGCAGATGCTTCATGGATGCTTCCTTCAGCCTGTGTCATCACACGGAGGAGATTGGGCCATGTATGTTTGGTTGGCCTACAATGAACAGGGCGTTTAATGAAGAGTTGTGTTTATGTTGACATGTGTGGATAATTATTACATTATTATTGATAATAAAGGGCCATAGGTGTGGCACCTGGGAGGGTGGACCATACAGTCCCACTATGCTTGCACTGGAGGTTTATCTATCCCACAGCTATTACCCATCCCAAAGGTATCCCTGCCCATCCCACTGCTATCTTAACCCATCCCACAAGCATGCAAAGGCTTCAACCATTTCCAAAAGGTTCCACCAAGACTTTATTAAAAAAAGAAATGAAGCAAGTGTATGAATCAAAAATAGACTTTATTAACAAGAAGCTATAAAACAAAAATGAGTCTCTGGCATTTCTCTTGGTCGCTCAGTCTCAGGGGTGAAGGGTACATGTGCTGTGGAGGTGGCTGGTGCTGGAGTGCTTGTCATCAGCTCCTCCAGAAGCAGGAGCAGCAGAAGCCCCAGCCCCAGAAGAGCGAGCCCGTGCTGCAGAAGCCCCACCAGAACCAGAGTGAGGGCCAGGGGGCGGGATGGTAGCTCTGTCCCTCTTGCCAGGGCTGGCAGCAGATGGCTGAGGCTTGCTGTGCTTCCGCATGGTTGTGGGGTTGCTGGCTGGCAGGGAGGCTGGCAGGAACCAAGGCTGGCAGCAAGGCTGGCAGGCAGGCAGGCACCAAGGCTGGCAGGCAGGCAGACAGCAACGCTGGCAGGAAGGCTGGCAGGCAAGTTTACAGGCAGGCATGCACCAAGGCTGGCAGGAAGGCAGGCACCAAGGCTGACAGGAAGGCTGGCAGGCAGGCAGGCACCAAGGCTGGCAGGCAGACATGAACCAAGGCTGGCAGGAAGGCAGGCAGCAAGGCTGGCAGGCAGACCGGCTGGCAGCAAGGCTTGCAGGCAGGCTGGCAGCAAGGCTGGCAGGGAGGCTTGCAGGAAGGCAGGCAGCAAGGCTGGCAGGGAGGCTGGCACCAAGGCTGGCAGAAAGGCTTGCAGGCAGACATGCAGGCAGGGCTGGCAAGGCAGCCAATCCATCCAGCAGCAGGTCTTTCCTCTGTATGGTGACCTGCTTCCGAGCTGCTTCCGTTATATCCGCGGGGCTGACGCAATGCATCCCCCCCGCATGAGCAATTAACACCAGGCATCCGCTAGGCTTCCACTGTGCATCCGCTTCATCCATTCTGTGTCCGCTCTGCATCCACTGTATCCGTTCCGCGTTCGCTTTGCTGAGGTCCCCCGGAAGCCCTGTAGTTGCGCCATCCGCTCCCATCCGCTGGGCTTCCGTTTCGCATCCGCTTTGCATCCGCCCTGCGTCCTCCCCGCGTCCGTGTTATCTGCTCCGGTTATGCAAATTTTTGCCCCTTTTGAGAGCGGATAACAACGGATGGAACATTTTGCTCGTCCGCTGTGTCCTTTTTGCATCCGTTGGCCAGTGTGACATGGGCTTAATGAAGGACTCACCTGTCTAAAGGCAAAATCTTTACCAAGCTAGATCTGAGAGAAACCTACTACCGAGTCCGCATAAAGGAGGGAGACGAGTGAAAAACGGCATTCAACTGCCCTCTGGGTAGTTTTCAGTTCTGAGTCATGCCTTTCGAATTCCAAGACTCCCCTCCACTTTATTTATGTAATTTATCACTTAAGTGTTACATACACATCTGTACAAGGGGGTCCTTGTCTACTTGGTTGACATCCCTATCTTCAGCAAAACCACTGAAGAACATGTCAAATTAGTCAGGCAAGTACTGAAAAAACTTTTAGCCGCCAAATTATACACAAAGCTGTCAAAATGCGAATTCCATAGAGTCTTTGGACTACCTGGGCTACTGAGTGTCTAACCAGGGGATTGAAATGGACCCTGGAAAGGTGAAGGCGGTGCTATACTGGCAACCACCAAAAACATGCAAACTATTTCAACTTCTTGGGTTTTGCAAATTTTTATAGACAATTTATCCTTTTGTTTGCTGAGGTCGCCCTCCCTTCAACAGAATTACTAAAAACTGGGCCTTCCCCAACCAAACCAAAACCCAATCAACCTCTTACTTGGACAATGAACTGTCAGAAACCTTTTTGAGACATTAAAATGCCTTTTTGCCACAGAGCCTATCCTCCAGCATCCAGACCTAACCAAACCTTTTATAGTCCAAGCCGATGCCAGTGATGTGGCTATCACGACAGTTCTACTTCAAAAGAACTCTCGAGACCAGCTGATGCCTTGCGCTTATGCGTCCAAAAAATTGACACACAGAGTGTAGATGGACAGTTTGGGGAAAAAAGGCATTTGCCATGCGATGGGCTTTACTATCTTGGAGGCATTTCCTGGAAGGAGTGAAGGAGCCTTTTGAGGTGTGGGCTGATCATAAAAACCTCAAGGCTCTAAATACACCTCAGAAGCTTTCTCCAAAACAAGTCTGCTGGGCTCAATACTTCAAGAGATTTAAACTTGAACCTGAAATATATCCCAGGAGGAAAAAATGCTTGTATTGGCAGATGCATTGTCAAAAAAAAACCCAATTTGACAGTCACCAGGAGGAAGTTGTGCAAACTATGATATCAGAAGCCCAATCTGTAGGCCAAGCAATCACCCAAGCCCAAGCCAAATGCAGCCCTAAACTCCTAGAGGACAAACTGACAACCGATTTGAAAGCAGCACTGTTAACCGATCCGTAGTTTGCTGAAAATCAAACCGATTTGACAATGAACGAAGGAATAGCTTGGAAAGGAACCAAGATTTATGTACCCGATACCTGAAGATTGATGGTACTAAAATGTAGCCATGGCTCACGGTTGGGGTTCCTAAAAATGCTACATTTAGTCAGAAGATAGTTCTGGTGGCCGAAAATGAAAACTGATGTTGAAGACTATGTAAAATCTATTCAATTTGTGCCACGATGAAACACAGAACTGGGAAACCCTCTGGCCTCCTCCAACAAGTAACTGAACCAACGAAGCCGTGGGAAGAAATTGCAATGGACTTTATTGCGGAGTTACCGGAGAGCAGAGGGAGTACTGTGATTTGGACTATTATCAATTTATTCTCTAAGCAAATCCACTTCACAGCATGTAATGGACTACCTTCGACTAAGAAACTGGTGAAACTGTTCGTGAAGCATATTTATTGGCTTCATGGAGTACCTCATAGAATAATCTCAGAACAAGGCATACAGTTTACTGCCAAGTTCTGGAGGGAGTTTTTAAGTCCATTGGGTCATCCCAAGAGCTTTCTTCAGCATTCCATCTGGCATGTAACGGCACTGCTGAGAATGAACACTATGGTGGAACAGTACATTAGATGCTATGTAAATTATCAACAGGAGAACTAGGCAGATCTGTTGCCGTTTGCAGAAGTTGCTTACAATAATGCAGTACATAGCAGCAGGGGCTTAACTCCTTTCCAAATCACTACTAGCATGGATTTTGTCTCTATCCCAGAATTGCCTAGGGAAACCCCCAACATCCATGTCTTTAATGGATTGAATAGAATCATTTAAAAGGTTGGGAGGATACAAAAAATAGCTCTAGTGGAAGCTTCTGAGGAATATAAAAAACAGGCAGAGAAACATAGATCTCTCCAACCAGTGGGGGAACAAAGTGTTTTTGTCAACTAAATATCTTAAGTTGAAACTTCCTCGTAGAAAGCTGGGACCAAAATTCCTGGGTCCATTCTCTATATCAAAGGTAATCAATCCAGTGATTGTCCAACTTAGTGTCCCTCAGCTATTGGGGAAAATACACCCAGTATTCCATAGTAGCTTGTTGAAGCCTGCTATTGGTTCTAATCTAGGGCCAGTACCAGCAGCTCCCCCCAAACCTCTGATAGTACAGGGTGAAACACATTATGAGATATTGATTAAACAATTTCACGAACAATTCCCTGACAAGTCAAAGGGTCCCCTTGGAGGGGGGAGAGTGGGTTAAGGCGGTAATGTATGAACCCCTAGTTGTGTTTCAAGGGGGGATGCCTGTCAGTTTTGGAAGACATATTGAGATCAGATGCTCCCACACTGCCACATTTGGAGCCTTGAAAAGTGGGAGGGGGGAATTTCTTGGTGTGTATGTAGCTAGACATAACATTTTTTTTTCTCATTCGAGGTCATGTTATTTTGTGCATAAGTGAGGGGAAGTCTTAAATTGGGACAGATGGTGATTAGGGCATGTGATGTGATGATGGGTGCAGGGGATAGATTTGTAATTTTTTCTTATTGCGAGCAGCCCAGAGCTTTCAGATTCAGGATTCCCCAGTTGTGCCAGTTGCTATCCAAAATAAACTTTTGAGAAGATGTCTGTCTCGGAGTTATTGGATGGAGTGGAGGTTTGTTGGAACACTGACACAGCTTGCTGGGGGAGGCCCACGGAAGAACTAATGGAGCCTTGAAGGGCCAGATCTAGCCCCTGGAGGCTCCATTTCAGCCTGCAATGTGCTGGCCAAGACCCCGGATGCAAATCCACCCCTCAGAAGCTCCATTTTGGCCTGCAATGTAGAGGACTAATGTTGCAGAGCCTCTGTGGTTCGTAAGGGCAAACAACTACCATGGTGCTGCAAGATTCATAGTTTCAGGCTTTGTTTGCAAACGCTACGCTTATGACATAGGTTTGAACATTCGCTAAGGGAATATTCATAATCCGGATTACCTGTATTTAGAGTAACAGGTTATTTAATTATATATTTGTACATGAACTAAAGAAACTCAGGAGAAAAATGTCTTTTATATCCTCTTTTTTTCTTGCCTCTTTTTAACTTTCCCCCTTTTTATTCCCCCTTTAATTTTTTGTTTTTGTTACTTTGTCTTTTATCTTTGTCTGAAATTTAATAAAGTTAGTTTTAAAAAAGTAGCTGGGCCCACAGATGTTGCAGAATTCTGCAGTCACATGATTGCCATATGCAACTTTTTGCCAGCTTCCTCACTAACTTTGCCTATCAGAAACTGGCAAGGAAGGACAGTGTAACCATCTTAATTGAGAGATAGTTGCAATCATGTTTGCTGAAACAACTACAACTATGAGGAACCCAACACAAACACTGTAGTATAAATATTAGAGAACAGTCGCTCCTATCCTTTTGTCACTGAATGTTTTTAGAGTACATCTTAAATCAGAGTTTGACAATCCTGATCTGTGAGCACAATGGGACATATAATTTCTCTGAAAGTGTTCTAAATTATTATGAAATTGTAAAAAAAATTAGAGAACACTGAACATCCCAAAATTCTGATGTTCCACCTGACCACAGGGCAATAACTCATAGGCAACCAGTAGTCTTCAGTGCACAGTTGAGAATCATTATAACTTTATTTTAAAAAGAAATGGTCCTTTCCATTTAATTGTCATTGGATTGTGGTCTGCCTAAGTACTTGTTTCAATATTTGTTTCTTGAATATTAGATATTAATTCTGTTGAAGTCTAAATCCTATCTATTCTGAACCATGTTAAATGTCTATTTGAGTAAAAAGTGTATTGTTTCGTTTTAGCATTTCTTTCTCTCCATATATCTTTTAAATTTATTTCATCTATCACTTTAAAAAAGGATTTGGGGAGAGTCTTTCTATTTTGCTTTGTTGTTGTTGCTGTATAGTCCAATTTATTGTCTACAATTCCATTGAAATCTCCCATCATAACTATATTGACATAGTCCAGTTCAATTATTTTCATGTGTAATTTTTTTATAAAATTCTTCTTGTTTATCATTTGGAGCGTAAATTGCAATCAAGAGTGTTTTCATATTATTGTCCATTATTTCCACCATTAATACTCTTCCGTCTTCATCAGTATAAATCAATTTTGCTAAAATGGTCTCTTTAATATATAAAACCACTCATCTTTTCTTACATTGAGTCAAAGAAGTTAATATTTTCCCTAATTCTGGCTGAATCAACAATTGTTCATATTATTTTTTAATATGTACTTCTTGTAGACAAATTATATCAAATTTTAGTTTCTCTAAACTGTGAAAAATTTTCCTTCTTTTAACAGTTGAATTATGTCCATTTATATTAATTGTAATCAGTTTTTTCTATTCCATGATTATGCTTTATAGCTAAGTTTGACAGCTCTTGTAGATCTTGGTTCACGTTGTTCTTTAGTTTCCACCTGTCCACCTACTGCGTCTTCTTCTTTTTCAGTCTCCATTTGGTCGTCTTGAAATTCAATTAGTGAAATCTCTTTTTCTGCCTCCTCCTCTCTCCTTCCAAAAAATTCTGCATAAAATAATTCTGCTTTCTCGACTGAGTCAATTCTATATCTCTGTTCTTGCCATGTAAACATTAACCCTTCTGGGATTAGCCATCTATGATTCACTCTTTTTTCAATAGCATTTTAGTCAAAAATCGATATTGTCTTCTCATCTCTCTCACTCTTCTGGGTATTTGCTTTAAAACCACAATCTCCTTGCCTTTGTATTTCAATGTTTTCTCTCTTACCACTTGTAAGATTTGTGTTTTAAGGGCTTTTTTTGTAAATCTGATATGAACTTCTCTTGGTAGGTTATTTCTCATCGCATATCTTTTAAAAACTCGGTATACCTCATCTACTTCATCCATCATCTTCTCCTCTGTTATTTCCAAAGCTTCAGCCAATATTTCTATCATTATCTCAGCTAGATTTTGTCCTTTTTCTTCCTCTATGTTTTGAAATCTGAGATAGAATTCTGATCTGTCCATCTCCCATTTCAGTATCCCACTTTTATCTTGTTCAACCACTGTTAATCTGATATCGATATCTCCAATCTTCTTGTCTCTTTGTTTATCTTCTTCAATTTTTTGGAATCTCTCATCATACTTCACCATTATTTGTTGAATATTCTCCACCTTTTCATCAGTTTTCTCTGTTCTTTGCTCAATGTTTTCTATTCTCTTTTCAGTGGTATCTGATTTTATTTTAAGGTCTTGGATTCCTTGCATGATCATCTGTAGAGTCACTCTTTCTTGATCTTTATCTTGCTTTAACATTGTCTGAATTGAACGTTGTCCTCCAGGTGGTGGGGAGGTGGAAGTAGAATTTGAGGAGCCAGAAGCTATAAACTTCCTACTCATTTTAAACAATTTGGGATCTTCAGGTTCTTCTAAACCTTAATCCAATTATGAAATAGCCAATTATAATCCAAAATGAAAAATAAGAATGGTAGAGAGAAAAACCCAAAAATATTAAAAAGAAAAGGAGAAAAAAATTCTTCAGGTTCTTCTTAACCTTAACCCAATCAATAATTAGGTAGAAAGGAAGGAGAAGAATAAAAAAAGTTTTAAAAAAGAAAAAAAGAAAAAAGAATTAAAAAAAATAAAAGTAATTCTTCAGGTTCTTCAACACCCTAATCCAATTGAAAATTTTCAAATTAAAAAAAAGCATATAGAAAAACAAAGAATCCCAAAGAAGAAAGAAAAGAAAAAGAAAATTTTGAGGCTTTCCCTTAAAAATACAAAGCAAAGATAAAAATATTACAAAAATAAAGGTTTTAAAAAGAAAAAATGAACAGTACAGCTGGTAAGGGTGGGGGTGACCCAACTTAAGAAAATAAAAAAGACACACTGCACTTTATTTAATTATCCAAGGCTCTTGTCATAGCTCTCTCCAAGCTTCAATGCCAAGTTTCAATTGTTGATAGAAATCCAGAAGAACACCAACAGTAACACTCTTCCGTGCTCTTCCCTCTTTCTTATCACGTAGCAATGTCCTTGAAAAAGAATTTCAGAGCTTTCTTTCTCAGCTTTCTCAGCTTCGTCTAAAATATTTTCAAGCCTCTAGTTGGCAGTTTTACAAAGTTTCTTTACTCTCACTCTCCCCCTCCTTTCCTGGACAAAACGTAATAAAAGTTAAAAATAAAAAAAACAAGTATAACTTAAGAGAGCCTCTAACCTAAAGTATTACAAAGTCAAAAAATAAAGAGAAAAAATAGATATAAATAGAGAAGAAACCAGTCCAGTTAGCAAGTGCAGAATCACGATAGAAGATCGTGCCATAAGAGAAAAAAACATAAAGCAAAGCCTTACTTTGACACTTCTGTTTAAAAACCGCCGCTTATTCAGTTCTGTCAAAACTTTTACAGATTCTTTTTCCTTTTAGGGTGTCCTTTAAAGTCCTTTTAAGTCTTAGAATAATAAAAGAACAATTCTCACCAGACCGACACACTTTCTCTTTCAACCTCTTCCGTTCGGAGCTGTCCCAACTTCAGCAGCTTGATAGCTGCCTCTCTTCCACTGGCAAAAGGGCTTCTCCTGGATCAACCAGGGACTTTGCGATATCCATGGGATCTACAGGACGCGCCCTTCACTATCACCATCTCTTCGGGATGGTTTAAGTCCGTTTGAACCATCCAGGGGCAAAGATATTGGCTGCGATCTCAGACCTCCAAGATTGCATGCAGTATCGTCGCGACGCCAGCTCCTCCCCCACCCCACTGAGATAAAACACTTCAGAGATGAAATAGTTTGAACATTACTGAGACCACAGTCCATTCTGTACTCATATATCAATCACATTCAAAAGGATTGCATCAGATTTCTGGAATGCTGAAGTCCACATATTTGCTATTCAGCATGCAAACTGCTATTCAAGTTCAATCAGCTATAAATGTTGCTTTGTTTTAATTTTCCACTGAACTTCCTGGAACCTATTATCAGATGCCAGATATATGTGCAATAGCAACATGTTCTTTTCTCCATTGCTCCATTGTCACCTCCAATGAAGAGACACCTAACTAGCAAAAGACAATTGGAAGTTGAATCTGTCGGATCATACTGCTTTTTTTAACTATTCAAGAAGAAATACTTTCAATTTTTTTTCTTATTCATATATTTAAAAATATTTCCTCTTTATTTATAAAGTTATTTACATTTCAAAATTTCTACTACTAGCTCCCACATTGCTTGTAAAGTTTTCCTTTAAAAAACATTCAGAATACCAACTTACCTGCATATGTATTTTATCACAACCCAGAAAATAGTTTTATCTAAAATCTATAGTTTTTTTATCCAAGAATTGCAATATAAAACAAAATAATTAAAATCACAATAGTACTCAATTATTTTCTTTTTTGTTTTGCATATCTTAGTAAAGTTGTAGTGAATCTTCTAGAAAATTATAGAAGCTTGGAAAGCCATGTTTCTATACAGTTCTGTTAGAGACCATTTTTGATGAAAAGAATGAAAGAAAAGTAGCTTTGAAATACTGAGAAAAAAACTTGATTTTATGATTAATGGAAACTCTTCATATGTAAATATTATAATTAAAATTATGTCACATACATATAGTTGCCAAGATTCACCTTATAGGGAAGATGGGTGGCCTAAAAATCTAATAAATAAATAATAAATTTGCTTTAAAATGTTTGCCTTATTTTTATTTGCATTTAGAAAACTGTGGCATACAGTTCACTACTTGTAATTTATATTGGACAAATACTTCTATGAAATCAATTCAAATATTAAAAATATCAAGCATTATTTCCAATATCTTCAACCATGCACCAGGTTATGAATAGATCCTGGAAAAGGAGAGGGGAAGTTTGAAGATAATGTCACAAGCCTGTATGATAAAGAATCTCAAAGAGCTAACGTCCTTAAAAAGACACTGCAGACATTCAAATTAGGTTCGCTTCAGATTTCAAAATCTGAGTTAGAACTCTCTTAATATACATAATATGTGCAACTTTATTAGTAATAATAATGCAGGGGTCCCCCAAAATTATTTTGTTTACTTGAAAAAGGATTATGACTACTTGTGTCATTATGAGTAGGATTATTTAAGATATAACATGAGAAACCTTCCCAACAGATCTTTGCATAAAATCTATGGAAAAATGTTAGTTGACAAAAGTTCCATTTCTTTGTCCTTGTATTAGTGAAAAATTAAACATTTCACATATTGCACATCACTAATGGATGAAACTGGAATATTCTTTTTATGCATAGCATCTTTTTTTTGTATGCAATTATTTGAAAATACGTGAGAATTTAATTGCTATACTTGGTAAGTTTTTTGTCATGTGATACTATATTTTTTTACACTGTTTTTTTAATAATCACTAAACCTTTCTGTTAAAGACAAGAACAACTGAGTAAGGTTTTTCTTTGCCAGATACCCAGAGAGCTATCACCTATTAGAAAATACCAATCAACATAGATAAGTGATCTCTTCTAAAAGGATCCACTCTCCTCCACAGGTCAGCTGTCCCAGCAGGGCACTGATGACACCACGATTCGTGCGACTGGAGAGAGAAAACCGTGGAACCTTCGAGTCACCTCGAGGCTTATTCTAAATTTCTCTCTCCATTTTATCTCATTGAGGTGTGCTGCTCGCAAAGAGCATTTACACTGGGAAACCTCCCATGCAATACAGTATCTTGACAGATTAAGATTGTCTCTGGAATAAAAAAACAAACAATGTGAGAATACAACCCCCCCCCCAAAAAACAAGACCAGATGGCCACAGGGTGGGGCTACACTCTCTTCCAGTGTGTTTAGAAAGGGTGTTCACTGGTAAATCTACCACACCCCTTCTCTACCACGCTGCTTCTAGAGACCAGCATTGGGGAATACCAAAGCCTGCATGCCTAAGGGAGGGACCCAGCTGGTCCGCTTAATCTGACACAGAACACACACGTCCAAATGCTGCTTCTGCAGATGCAAAGGAATCCAACCAGTAGTGCCGGATGAATGGGGAAGGCGAAGTCCAAGTAACTGCCCTACAAATTTCCTTTATCGGAGCCTGGGTAGCCCAAGCTGCCAACGTCGTTGAGCTCCGAGTAGAGCGTGGAGTCAGTTTCTTGGGACCTGGCAAGCCCAAGGTTTCATAGGCAGTAGAAATGCATGCCCTGATCCATCTGCTTAACATGGGAGGTGAGGCCTTACACCCCCAAGGATGAAAGGACACAAAGGTTGATTCAATTTTGCGAAAAGGCGCAATGCGTTTTATATAAATCCTGAGTGCCCTTTTCAGGTCCAATGTGTGCTTCTGATGTTCCAACACGTGGTGGGGCTTGGGACAAAAGTCCGGGAGTACAATGTCTTGAATCCTGTGGAACCAAGAGGTAATTTCTGACACAATGGACACAAATATCCAAATGCAAGACCACCCAGTTGTCATGAAAAACACATAAATCGGACCTCACCAGAAGGGCCGCCAATTCAGAAACCCCCCTGGCTCATGTAATCACCACCAGGAAGGATACTATGAAGGACAAGGGACGAAGACCCACTGTACGTAAGGGTTTGAAAGGAGGATCCATGAGGGCCTGGAGGACCGTAGGGAGATCCCAAGTGGAATACCTATGGACAACAGGGGGATGCAGATTCAAGGCTCCCTTCAAGAATCTGCGGACCAAGGGGTGATGGGAGAGGGATGAATACTTATCCCATGAAAGGACTGAAGCTAAGGCCACCACCTGTCTGGGGAGAGTTTTTGGCGCTAGCCCTTTGTCCAGCCTGTCCTGGAGAAACTGTAATACCTCAGGGATGGATGCTAACATGGGGTCCCGGGCCCTCCCAGAGCACCACTCACAGAATTTCTTCCAGGTGGCATTGTAAAGTCGGGTTGTTGACGGTTTGCCTCGATGACACTGTCTGAGAGGCTGGAATCCCTCAACAATTGCCACTCAACCACCATGCAGCCAGTTGGAACCAGTGCAATTCCGGATGTAGAAGGGCCCCCTGATTGAGAGAAATCCTGGAGGCAGAGATTCTCCATGGCCTCTGAGCGGACAGGTTCACCAGGTGTGCGAACCAGGGTATTCTGTGCCAGAAGTATCAGCTCCGCCTTTTCCTCCAATATCTTCTGAATGATAGCCGGAATGATCAGAAGGGGGGAAACGCATAGAGGAGACCTGGAGGCCACTTGCTCCGAAGTGCCTTGGTCCCCTCCGTTCCCTGGATCTGAAACCTGGAGAAAAACCTGTTTACCTGTGCCTTCTGGGGAGTGGTGAAGAGATCTACCACTGGAGTTCTGAATATAAGGAACAACTCTTGAAACAGGAAAGGGTGGAGGCTCCACTCCGAATGGTCGACTTGAGTTGGACTCAACCAGTCTACCTGGGAGTTATTGACCCTGAAATGTAGTTCCACCTTGAAGGAAAGAAAGTTATTCTCTGCCCACCTCCACAGACGTTCCGCTTCCTGCATCAGGGTCCTGAACCTGGTCCCCCCCCTGCCTGTTGACATGGTCCTTGATGGCCTTATTGTCCATCATAACAAGTACATGGAATCCTGATACTTTGTCTAGGAAGCATCTCAGGGCATGGAAGATAGCCTTGAGCTCCAGGAGGTTGACGGGGAGAGACCTGTCTGAAGTAGCCAGTGGCCCTAAGCCATCTGGCCCTGTACATGGGCTCCCCAACCATAAAGGCTAGCATCCGTAGTGACTATAATTCTGTCTGTCTCCATGAAACGGTGCCCCTTGATAATAGTCTGGGATTGCCACCACCGAAAGGAGTGAAGAACCTGCAGGGGAAGCAGGACCTTGAAGGCAGAATGGCTGGTTCCCACACTTTGGAAGGGGAGGAGGAACTACTTCAGGGTGCAGGCATATAGACAAGCCCACGGCACAACATTGATGCAGGAAATCGTCTTCCCCAGCAACTGGGACAGGAGAGACAGAGGGATGGTGTGAAACAGTCCAATTTTGCTGATCAATTCATTGAGGCTGTCGGTCCTGGGAAAGGAAGACCTCACAGCGAGTCGTGTCGATGATCACCCTGAAGTGCAACAGTCAGGTTGCTGGCTCTTGACAAGATTTATGGAGAATCCATGTTCCTGCAACAGTTGCACCGTGATCCGAAGGTCTTGTTCAGCTGCCTGGACAGAGGTAGATTGAATCAGAATGTCATCCAGGTAGCATTGGACCCTCATGGGCAAGGCTCGGAGGTGGGCTGCCAATGCTGACAAGACCTTAGTAAAAACCCGTGGTGCCAAAGAAAGTGTTTATGATGGTGTTATGTTCACCATCATAACAGAAGGAAATGGCAATGATGAGGCCAGATTGGAATGTGGAGGTAGGCCTCTGTGAGGTCTTAGGAGGAGAGATCACCCTTTCGGACGCTCTGAAGAATGGAATTAACGTCTGCATCTTAAAACGCCTGTATGGGATGAATCTGTTCAAGAACTTGAGATCAAGGATCGTTCTCCACCCTCCTTGGTCTTTGGGATGATAAAGAGGCGGGAGTAGAAACCCGACCTCCGCTGATCCCAAGGAACTCTCTCTATGGCTCTAATGTCCACCAGGTGATGGATGGCCAAGTCCATAAGAGCCCATTTAGATCTGTCCCATGAGGTTGGACAGCTGACAAAAAACAGCGGACGAGGGGAGAGAAATTGAAGACGAAGGCCAGATGATACCATCCTGAGAACCCAGGCGCCCGTTGTTGATTCTTCCCAACTGGTTTTTAAAAAGGTCAGGCGATCTCTGATGGGAGGGGAGTAGATTCAGTTACTTAGAGCATCTGCATGAACAACTTCCTCCCCCTCAATAGGCCGCTTACCAGAGAACTGTTGTCTGTGTTGGCGGTCCTGCAGTTGTTCTCGGCAAGGCGGGTACATTCTCTGGTCGTGATTGAATCAAGTATTGATTTCTGGATGGAAGTTGGGAGGTCTGGAATATGATGTGCATTGAAATTCTGACCTCTTGTTGTAGGTTGAAAGAACCTTCCTTTTGTCCCTGGTTTCAGTCAGATATGGTTTCAGGGCTGCTCCAAAGAGGTTATCTCCAGAGCAAGGGGCGACCGCCAACTTTCACCAAGAGTCAGTCTGCCAGTTGTGGCGAGAGTCGATCTGCCAGTTGCGGATCCAGAGAAGGCGTCTTGCATAAACTGAGGAGGCCAATGCCTTTGATGTGAATTTGGCAGAACTTAAGTGTAGCATCAGCCGTAAATTCAGCTGTGGCAATTATTTTGTTGAGGTCCTGGTGAGACCTGATGTCGAAGCTGGGTATCCTGTCTTGAAGTTGGTGTAAAACCAACAAATAGCCAACATGGTAAAGAATGAGGCCGCAGTGGATGCTTTCATTGCCCAGGCTGCGGCCTGGTGAGTGCGTCTCAGAGTTTGTTCCGATTCCTTGTCCTCATGCCTCAGGACATCCTCTGGTTCTGTAGGAGTGGCATAGGAAGCAAAGGTGGCTTACCACCAGGGGATCTACAGTTGGCAGAGCTAATGCATTGGCCAAAGAGGGCCCCACATTAAAGAATCTTTTGTCTTGGGATGAGGGACGGGGTCACGACAGGGGAGTGTTGTATTGATCCCTCACTAAATCCAAGAATAATAATGGCGAGGGGAGAACCTCAGTTTGGATCACAGGTTTGGAGAATAACGCATCTCCATGAACCATAGGGACCTGTGGTTCGGGTGCCACTTCCTCTGGGCTTAACTGCGCCATAACAAAGGGCCTCCTGTAGAAGAGACCTAAACAAGGAAGGTTTGAAGACAGGCCTGGTTGATGGCTGTTCCAGCCTATTCTCCTCTTCATCTGACAGGAAGGGGTTCCTGATTTCTCCTTCTTCCTCTTCTGAGGATCTCTCCTGCTCTGGGTGGTATGAGGAGCCTCTATCTTTCTGTCTTCCCAGTTAGAGGAATGGGAGGAATACATGAGTTCCATAGGGTTGGAGACTTCCCTACGAGGAGGGGGGTTTCCCTGACAGAAGGAGGAGAGGATCCTAGGGGCCCTCCCTGATGGGTGGAGGAGCTGCTGGAATTCCTCAGCGATGCCCTGTCTGATTGCCACAGAGACCATAGCTTGGATATATTGGGGTCTGCCTTCTGGGGGAGGGGCCACAGGGTGGAATCCAGCCACGGTTGGGACAAAAGAAGCCTTTGCCCTATACCCCTTGGGGCAATAAACTCTGAGGACTGGGCCTACCAGATTCCCAAGTAGCAGGACTGAAACAAGGTCCTGATCTGCCAAGGTCCTGAGGAAGGGTCTTTTCTGGCCTTTCGGGGGACCAAGCTTGAAGATGGTTTGCAGAACTCCCATCTGACACATATAATTATGCCCCCCCCCCCGCGTTTCCAGGGCTTGGTCGGTGTAGGCCTGAGATTCTCCTGACTGTGAAAAGCCCTGCTCCTGTAATTGCTGAAATTTTTTTGTGACCTGTTTTCCCAGGGCAGCACGTCTGCGCTTTTCTGCCCTGCATTCTGACTTTGAAGCTTCTGGGGGGGGGAAAGGACTTTGGCCCTGATCTTTGCTGCTGCCTCCCTTTTGGCCTAAAGGACTCTTGGGTGTCTTCTCTTTAAAGACCTCTTGAGACTTCGGGGCCCTGGATGACCTGCATACCTGATGGTCCTGGCTGGGCCCAGTCATTCTCCATTACTCTAGAAAGAGCACCGGAGTTACTGTCAGCTCCTCCACAGGGTGCCTTCCGAGATGGGGGCCAGACAGAATTGATCACTGCTTTGAGGCCCAATCAAAATGGCGTCCAAAAGATCACAATCCAAAAATGGCCACCAGCCATGAGGCCAGAGGCTTGAATGAGGTTCACAAGTAGGCCTGAAATCTTGGGCCCTTGGGCTGGGAAGATTATGTCTGGCTTCATGCTGAAAAACGCTGCCTTCATGCTGAAATGGTCCTTTACAGTGTCTAACCACCAGCAGGAAGTCTCAATTTGATTGGGTCTAGCATCGCTGCGGGACCACATGGGAGGCTAGTCAATGATTGGGCTCTCTGAAGGCTAATTCTGCACTCCAGGAGACTTGCACCACAAACAATCGTGTGGGAGGTCTCCCAGCGTAAATGCTCTTTGCGAGCAGCGCGCCTCAATAAGATAAAATGGAAGGGAGATTTAGAATGAGTTTCGAGGTAGATATGTGGCTCGGAGGATCCACGGTTCTCTCTCCAGTCGCACTTACTGTGGTCGTCAGCGCCCTGCTGGGACAGGTGACCTGAGGAGGAGAATGAATCCCCACTCTCCTTGTGAGCGCAGCTCTACCTGAGCCTTGGGAGCTGCGCTGATGGTATTTAGCCGCTATTTTGCTTTCACTGTTGTTGTGAAAATGCTGATTCAACTAAGCTTCCAGAGCTGATTCAAAAAGCTAAGGCTCTCAGCAGAGGCTGGCTTTTTATAGAGGCAGACTCAGTTATATGACATCAGAGGGAGGAGTCATATCCCAATGCTGGACTCCCAAAGCAGCGTGGTGGAGAATAACTTTGTGCACATATGTGATTTTCTTAGGAAAATGATTTGCCATAGCTTTCTTATTAGTTTGTAATTAGGTAATTTTAATATTCTGGACCTTCATGAGCCTGAATAACTAACTGGCCCTAACTACTTTATATGTCAAATATAAGGCTTCTCCCAGTTACTTCCAAGCTTCTCATTCCATCCTACAACAGGTGATTAAAAGCTTTTTCATATGCCTAAGAAATTGTTCATTCAATTCCAGGACCAAATAATTTTCTTGAATAGAAATAATCACAGCTAATTTTGGAACATATGGAAGTAAAATACAAAATACTGAATTGGTTCGTATGGTTCGTATAAACTAGAATACACTCAGCACTAATGAACGTATAGATTTCTAATTTCTTACCATTTTATAAACAACTAATGGCAGCATTTGATTATTCTCTTCTTAGTTTTCCTAGAACCTGTTATCTAATTACTTTGCTCCTATTAAATCCAAGTGACTGCTTAATAAATGATACTTGAAAGTAAAGTGCAACTCTATCCTCTCTTATCCGGAAACTTTATATACTAAGTAGACAGAGGGCTTACTATAATATTCTTCACTCATGCACATATACAATCATGGAAAGACAGACTATGACAAATGGAACAGTCTTTTACCAACTCTTCCTTATTCAAAATTCCAAAGAATAAGAAATTATTTTGTAGTTAAAAGACAAAGTTTTCTTTTCCAGAAAAAATTGTCTTTTGTATTGACAACCAAACCATTTTATTATACAGATCCTACCATATTTAGTTAGTTCCACATTTCTGGCTGTGCTTGAAAGCAATCTCTGTTAATTTCTTTTGGATCTGACTCACTAACCATATTATCACTCTTCCTGCTCTTCTTGGATGAGGAAAGGGGAGGTGGTTCCACTTCTGATAGAAGAGCCTTTCCATTTTTCATTTAGATTTGCAAGTTTGCATCTTCCCCAATTGCCAGATTTTCAGTCAAAAGCTAATTAGAAAATACATTTATTCCTTTTACATATTGTCTCTGTTTGTGATTAGAAAAGAGGCTGTAGTTTCCGAATTCCACTTTCTCAGCGTGAAGGGTAGGAGAAATGTATGAGAAAAACTTAATGGATGCTACTACTTTTAGGATGCTGGAGATATTGCCCAGCAGCACCAGTGAAAAGAAAATTTTTAGTAGTTCCTTGTTTATTCTGCATTAATAAAAGACGATATATATTGATCAGGAAAAACATATTCGGCTTCTTCAATTGTAATATTCTTCAAGGCCATTACAAAGGTCTAATCATTTATAGTACTTCTCTATTTTCTAGATGTTATATCTGTTGTCTTTCTTCTTTTTTGTTCTATATATTGTTTTCTAGCTTTAATGTTTTTAACAATCCGTAAACAACCAAAGTTGCTAGGAGTTAGGAAGTATATTTATTTAATAATAAATAAAACATATTTTGGATTCAATTTTTTCTCAGAATATCCTCCTAATTGGGTCCTGGAGACCCAATAACTCTGGGCAGTGAAAAGCAATGCAAGGGCTCTGCAATATAATGACCATTTTAAAAAGTAACATAATTTCTGTGAGCCTTCCTCATCCATACAACTAATAATTGCTTGGGTCTATGGCTATGCAAGAAAGAAATTTGCATGTTACTTTGTATAATTAAATTTTAATCTATATTAATTTCATATTTTAACTAAACCAATAACCTTACAATGTTAAAAAATACCTTCATTAAAACAGATTAAGTTGAAATATTTTCAAAGACAACATGCACATTTTGTATTTAATAATTAATTTTTGCAGGCACTCTCATCTAATTTTAAAATATAACTGTAGAAAACATTGACTCCCACAAATAAAATGTTGCAAACAAATAAATACGCTCAGTCTAATTTTTAATGCTCATGATACACACTGTAAGCAATGGACTTTTTCCCTTCAATCGAAAAGAATTAACTTCTGAAAGCTAGGTATTTCAAAAGGAATTCTTTATTGTAAGGAACTGAATCCAGTACTAGTCAAAGCAGAATCTAAGATGCTTCTAGGCATACAGTAATAGATAAAGGAAATTAGAACCCCTCCCCTTATTTAAATGTGGAATTAGTCAAACAAAGAACCAACATGTTAATTCCCCCCTCCCCTTCTCTGGGAATGCATCTTAGAAGAGTTTCCCAGGGGTATCTTCCAGAGCTGGAATTTTTATGGTCCCTTCTCCTCTTGCTATCTCTCCAAGAGGTGACAAGTTTCTAGATATCTGACTCCAGTCCTCCAGTTGTATATCATGTGCAAGTTATACAGATTCAATATAAGATATATTCAGGTTACATCAAAAAAATGATTACTTGTACCAACTTCCCCCCCCTTCTTCTTCCATTGAAAAATGGCAGATACATGATCTGACACACAGTTTCAAATTTCAGAAACATTGTCAATAAATTTATTTTTAAGGAAGCATTAGAAGACTACTCAGTGTACAGGTAGTTTTCAATTATCCCACAATTGGGACTGGAATTTCTGACATGTTGTTGTGGTCATAAAGCAAGTCATCATATGACCAGACCCAATTTTACAACAATTTTTACCATGGTTATTAAGGAAATTATGTTGTCTTTAAGCAAATCAATAGTTTTAAACAAATAATGTAGTTATTAAGAAAGCTATCATCCTAAATTGTCTTGGCTTGTTTGAAGTTCACAAATTGTAAATGGGAGCTACTTGCCAAGTGTCCAGACAGCTATCATGTGACAGTCATAACTTTGAGGACAAGTTATAGTCACTTTTTCCCAAGGAGACTGTAATTTTAAACTGTTGTTAAACAATTGTAAATCAAGGACTTCCTATATTTCTCTTCAATGGCTTTGGATTTTTCAGTTATCAGTTTATTATAAATTTCTTATCCTATCAAATGTTTTGAATCACAAACTGATGTCATTTTTTTTCAGTGAAAATAACATTGAAGGGAAAACAAAAAAAAAACCCTTTCAAATAAATTCTTAATCCAGTCAAATGTTTCAAAGGACACACTGAGGTCATTTTTTTCGATGACAATAACACTATAGTGAATGCAGAATTAATTTTTACTTTTTAGATTTAAGCATACTTTTGTCTTACCAACCAACATTTTTTTCATTTGAAAGACTAGAAATTTAAAATTGCAAAAATTAATGCAAAAATCCATAATTCTGGCAACTGACCATTTGGAACAGGTTAATGAAGTTCAGTGTTTTTATCCATTATTTTTAGGGCTAGGCAGAATTTGTCAATGCAATGCAGGGATTAGTCTGAAGACTTCTCATTACATTCTCTTTACTTCCAGGCCATGCCATTCTGAAAGGCTGAACCATATTGTTTTGAAGAGTTTTCAGTAGGAAGCCATCCAAACGAGCTTAGATATTCTGGAGAAGTTTGGTCTCAAATCAGTCCTGTTTTCTCCCAAACACTATGTTCCAAGCAACTTACTTCCGGAAACTAGCAAACTGCCCTTCTTTCTCAGAATGAACCTCAAAATGAACAGGTCTGGCGTGAACTGGAGAGAAATTGAATGTTCTGAATTTATCTGGGTCACTTTAGCAAATCTTCCATATTCCTCAAAATAGATAAAAGTACCAAATTTCAATAATTCTACAAATACTCCAAACTATGGATAGGTATGCTATTCCCATGAGACAAACTATCATGAAATAAGCCAAATCCTATTGATGGGTAGGGTTAATGCATTGCTGTATTTAATAGTTTGTAATACATTCAATAGATGTCACAAAATAAGAGGTTTGACTGCATTAAAAACCTGATTCACATGCTTTAAGCAAAGCAAATTCTAAAACCATATCAACATTTTCCTTATGATTATGGATGAATGGATAAATGTAAATGTATTCTACAATCATTGTACTGCAAGTGCAAATGTAAATAGATAAATGCATTCTACAAAAATAAATAAATATACAAATAATCAATTTACTTGTGTACAAAGTAAATCAAGTATTTTTAACCTACTATTTGAGAGCTCTTACCGTAAGGATCTGTAAAGTTACAACTTGCCTCTCTATAATATAAAATTGAAATAAAATCACTGGATGATGCCAGTAGTCTGATCATTAAAGAAAACAAATATTTAAGAATCGAAACAGTGCACTGTCTTAATTGAAACTCACTCTTTATGGAATGTTTTGTTGATGAATGAGTTGTCAGAATTAAATATACATATCCTATTTAATGTCTGCTCACTGGAATATTATATTTAACAACTGGGAAAATTATATTTAAATAACAACTTTTCAGCATTCTAAAATATAGTTCTCTGATTCTGGAGAAACAAAACTCAATAAAAGAACTATGTTATTCTCTGACCTCTTCCTTCATGATCATGACTTCAAATCACTACCTATAATAATTATACCTCTTCTCCATGCTTTATTAAATTATTTGCAATTTTATATCTCATTATAAGGAAAAAAACCGGTACTTTTTTCTTTTAATATTGTCTTGACCTTCTTTACACTACCTTTATAGACCGAAGACACATTCTTGCATTCCTTACACTCATATCATAAAGATCCTTTTGTACCTGTTTTCGACAGCTATTTGTGCAATAACATTTGTTTCTTTTGGTATCTTCCCCTTTTCTGTAATTATCATTTATGAAATCAAATAACACAATCTTAAAATAAACATAGAGCAAAGAACCAGTTTAGTCTAGTGATGAAGACAACAGGCTAGAAATCAGGAGCTCTAGTCCCACCTTTGGGACGAAAGCCAGTTGGGTGGCTTTGTGCCAGTCAGTTATTCTCAGTTCTATGAAGCAGGCAAAGGCAAATCACTTCCAAAATTTTGTCAAGAAAACTGCAGGAACTTGTTCAGACACTTATCAGGAGTCAGGATTGATTTAAAGGCATAATAGATGATAGATGAGATTATATAAACATATACACTTAAACACACACAGAGAGAGAGAGTTGTGCTCTTAAGTGAACATATCCTGAATTTACGATTTCTTGGCCATTTTTCAGAGAATATGAATGATAACACAAAAACTTTCCTTTCACTCATGGTTAGTAGTGGCTGAAGCCATTTATTATCAGTCAACTGTGTTTACCCTTTTAAAATCATAATGACAACAGAAACGACCCAAATGATCCTGATCAAAAATTTACATGCCCTGGTGATTTTGACCTGATAACATGCACATAGGTTGGCACAAAGGATAAAAAAACTCACATGTAAAAGAAAAACCTACAAATAACTTCAGATGAAATACAGTACTCTCTGAAAACATGTGGTGAGGCTGTTTCAAGATGCACGATACAACATTGTGCAAAAGTTCATTTATTTCAGTAATGCAACTTAAAAGGTGAACTTAATATATGAGACTCATTACATGCAAAGCAAGATAGTTCAAGCTGTGATGGGTCATAATTGAGATGATTATGGCTTACAGCTAATGAAAATCCCAAATCCACAATCTCAGAAAATTAGATCATTGTGAAAAGGTTCAATATTCTAGGCTCAAAGTGTCCCACTCTAATCAGCTAATTAAGCCATAACACCTGCAAAGGGTTCCTGAGCCTTTAAATAGTCTCTCAGCCTCATTCAGTAGGAATCACAATCATGGGAAAGACTGCTGACCTCACAGTTGTGCAGAAAACCATCATTGACATGCTCCATAAGGAGGGAAAGCCTCAAAAGGTAATTACAAAAGAAGTTTGATGTTCCCAAAGTGCTGTATCAAAGCACATGAATAGAAAGTTATGTGGAAGGGAAAAGTGTGGAAGAAAAAGGTGCACAAGCAGCAGGGATGACCGCAGCCTGGAGAAGATGATCAGGAAAGGGCCATTCAAAAGTGCTGGGGAGCCACCACACACAGACAGATCCTGGACATGGGCTTCAAATGTCCTATTCCTCTTGTCAAGCCTCTCCTGGACAACAAACAACATCAGAAGCTTCTTACCTGGGATAAAGAAAAACAGGACTGGTCTGTTGCTCAGTGGTCCAAAGTCCTCTTTTCTAATGAGAGCACCTTTTGCATCTCATTTGGAAACCAAGGACCCAGAGTCTGGAGGAAGAATGGAGAGGCACAAACTGCAAGATGCTTGAAGTCCAGTGTGAACTTTCCACAGACTGTGTTGATTTGGAGAGCTATGTCATCTGCTGGTGTTGGTCCACTATGCTTCATTAAGTCCAGGGTCAACGCAGCCGTCTACCAGGAGATTTTGGAGCACTCTGCAGACGAACTTTATGGGGATGATGATTTCATTTTCCAGCAGGACTTAGCACCTGCCCACACTGCCAAAAGCACGAAAACCTGGTTCAATGACCATGGGATTACTGTGCTTGATTGGCCAGCAAACTCGCCTGACCTGAACCCCATAGAGAATCTGTGGGGCATTGCCAAGAGAAAAATGAGAGACATGAGACCGAACAATGCAGAAGAGCTGAAGGCCACTGTTGAAGCATCCTGGTCTTCCATAACACCTCAGCAGTGCCACAGGCTGATAGCTTCCGTGCCACACCACATTGAGGCAGTCATTGCTGCAAAAGGGGCCCAAACCAAGTACTCAGTACATATGCATGCTTATGCTTTTCAGAGGTCCGATATTGTTTTTTGTACAATCCTTGTTTATCCTTGATTACATATAATCTAATTTTCTGAGATTGTAGATTTGGGGTTTTTATGAGCTGTAAGCCATAATCATCTCAATTATGACAAATCACAGCTTGAATTATCTTGCTTTGCATTTCATGAGTCTATCTCATATATTAGTTTCACCTTTTAAGTTGCATTACTGAAATAAATGAACTTTTGCACGATATTCTAATTTTTCAAGTTTCACCTGTATATGATATGGGATTTATTTTATCAATGGTTAGATAAAAAGACATGGTAAAGAAATAGATTAGGAAGCTTTACAATAAAAGTTAATAGACTGATATAGAATACAATATAAAATATATAACCATTGGATGAATATATAAGATTAAACCATAATGAAATTTAGAATATCTTGTATAGAATGATGGAAAAATAGTTTAGTCAAATGAATTATTATTAATAATTGATATTACATAAGCACATGTTAGAATGATAAGGTGAGAATTTGTACAACTTGGGAGTAATGGTAAAAAAAAAGGATAGCACAAAAGATTGTAACCAACTGACACACTGTATGCATATAATTGAAAGATGGTTTTATGTTTTGTTTGTATGTTTGTTATAAAAAATAAAAACTTTACCAAAAAAAAAAAAGGCTTCAAGCTGTCATCGATGTTAAAGGGGGCAATATATATTAAGAACTATATTAAGAACTGGGGTATGTAAACGTTTGATAAGGGTCATTTGGGTAGTTTCTTTTGTCATGATTTTAAAACAGTAAGCACAGTTGATTGATAATAAATGGCTTCAGCTATACACTAACCATAAGTGAAAGAAAAGTTTTTGTGTTATCATTCATATTCTCTGAAAAATGGCCAAGAAATCATAAATTCTGCCAGGGCATGTAAACTTATGAGCACAACTGTATATACATGTAATTTTTAAGTTAAAAACATAATTTAATAAATATTAAATATTTTCTTCTTATTATATACTCAATTCTGGCTAAATTGCCATATTATTTATATTCCAAAGAAAATAATTTCTTCATTAACAATAACTTTATTTTGAATAATAACTTTATTACTCAATTCTTTCAGAGTTGAGTCCATGTTAGGTATCCCCTTGACTTGCATAATTATCTCTGAATTCTTTACTATCTTGGAGGATATTTGTTTAGAAAATGCAAAAATTAGATTTAAAACAAGCAAATTTTACACAGCCAAGTACAAATACAGATTAACAGAGTTGGAAGGCATCTTGTAGATCATCTAGCCCAACCCACCCACCCCCCAAGCAGAACACATTACACAATTTCTGACAAATGGTAGTCCAATCTCTTCTTGAAAGCTTCCACTGATGAAACTCAATGAACAGTAGATGCCATTCTGTTTATATAATACTAAGGTCAACTGGAATTTTTTGTCAATAAGCAAGAACTAATAAAACAAAACTTCTGTTGAAATGATGTTCTTCATATGTTTTGAACTACACAGAAAACTATTTCTTGCCATTTAATTAGAGCTATCACAGGAATTGGCAATATATTTTTTGAAACAAATATTCTAGGAAAAACATTAGTTTTCAAAATGTCTGTGGAGAGTCAGAGTTCCAACCAAACTCTCCATCTGAATTCAGCACTTAGAGACAGTCCATCCAAGTAAGAATTTTTAGAGAAGTCATATTGGCACATCTGGGAAAACCCGAATCTGAAATCCTGCGTTTTCCTCTGTTAAATTAAATTTACATCCAACCCCCTTACTTATGACCTTCAAGTCCCACTCTCCAATCCACCTCCATTCTGAACTCCTGCCAAGTCCGGTCACTCCCGTCCAAACTCCAGTGACTCGGCCTTGAGCTCTGGTGAAAGAATGTCGTTGTGGCTATCCTCCCTTCTCACTTTACTTTCATTCCTACAGTTACCCATCCTCCCTTATGGGAGCCCCAAATCCGATTCAAGATGGGTGGGGGCTGACATGGAGATTCTCAGTCATCCAGGTCATAGTTCTCTCAAAAATGCTTTGAGACAACTACTGGAACAACTGGACTGTTTTTCCTTGAGGAGGAAAATGTTTCACCATCACAACTGTTAAAACTTCTTAGATAAGAAGTGACATGTTTTATTCCTCCTGGTAAAACAGTCCAGTTGCCTTTTGAAATAGTTTCAAAACATTTGCTCCATCAATTAAATATTATCTGCACTATGTAGAAATAATTTAAAAGGAATAACTTACAATTTAATTATCTAAATAATGCATATAGTCCTTGGTCCACAATTCCAGACAATTAACAATAATTAAAGTTACAACAATGAAACCCCAAAATGCAACAGCATCATCATTATTATTAACACAGCTAAGATCTTCATTTAAAAAAAAATTACATCCTACAAACATACAGCCAAACTTACCTAATACCCCTTCCTATTTCCCGAGAATAACCAAAATTTGAAAAATAAATTTTTACAGTCAATAATAGACTATAACGCTATGAAAAATCATGCATTTAATTGTTACTTTCATTAAATATTAAAGTTAGAAAAGTATTACCTGAAGAGAAAAAGATTTTAAAATGCTGTTTTTTACTTTATTTGGAATCTCCTACAATCTTGTAAAAGAACACATGCACATGATACATAGCTCAGATTTAAAAAGTTATCAGGTTGTCTCTTCTCCAAGTATGGTCTGACCTTGCAAATAGTTCTTGTCCCCTTCCAGCTATCTTCTTTTTCCCTGGGACCAAGTAATGGGAAAATATGTGATACAATATCTATCTAGCTGTCTGAAATTGTTGCAAAGACTATAGTTGCCTCATGAGACAACAACCTAGAAACTGCTCCTTAATGGAATAGGAATTGCAGGAATTACAGTTTACAGCCACTTGAATAACAAAATATCAGAACTGGAATGGACATAGGAGGTCCAGAGTTCCCCAATCTTTCTGCCAGGGGTGGGCTGCTGGGGGTTCACAGAGGTTCGGGAGAGCCCCTAGCTAAGCTTCTGTGCAGTTTGGAGAACCCCCAAATCCCATTCCTGGCTGGCCCCGCCCCACCACCCCACTGCTCAACCCATCCCAGAAGTTCCCATGCAGCCCGTTTTGAACGCAGGTAAATAAGCATAACTTTCAGCAATAAGTTTCTTTTATTGTCCTGTCTTTTTTCAATTAAAATCTTTTGAAAGGAAATTAGCAATGAAAGGCCTTTTTAAAAAGGCATAGTAAAATTGTTTTAATATGTTCCATTAATATTGCATTTTAAAAAATAGTCCTAGATATTTTTTAAAACTCTTCTTTTTACATATATATTTTCCAAATCAGGTACTTTTGTTGCTAACATGCTTTTATTTATATCTATCAGCAACAGGGAGAACATTTGTGAACTTATTTGCAAGTATTAGGTAAGTAGCTGTTGAGAGATATTCAAAACTTTTAAAAGTTGTAAAATCTTGGGACAAAAATAATATAAAAAGGCACTATGAATTATATATATAATTTTAAAATATATATTTTTAAAAAAGAAGAAGCAAAAAAATCTACTTGTCCGTATAAAGTCATGATGGAAACTTCCAAAAGTCAAGTAATAAATCAATGAGTGAACTGAAAAACTTACTACAGGCCCTAGTTTTAAAGGTAAACACCTTTCTGTCTCAACTGGGGCACCCCATGTCTAATTCCTAAACAGTTAAATAAGCAATGTCACTAAGGAGAAAAAGGTATTCTTCTGCAACATATCTAACATTTACATTGCTCATTAAACAGATTTTGTTTAAATAATGAACAAACTGCATTAAATTCCAATGAGAATTATAGAATTATAAGTCAACTGATAAAGCTCAGAGGAAATGGAAGAAATGGGAGGGAGAAGAGAGTATATTGACTAACATAAAGGGCGCAGCTTGAGAAAGGATATTCCTGCCACACCTGATCAAACATAATCCACAAAGGGGAGAGTGAAAAAAGAATTAGAGAAGCGAGACAAGGCTGTTAGAAATTTGCATCCAGAACAGATTAAAAAAAATTCAATAGGGACTAAGGAAATACAGAATATATATTACTATAAATGCAAAAGCTGACTCAAATGTCAAGATTACTGCCTGAATAAATCTGAATATGAAAGTCATTGGTTCCATAACTTAATGAAGAAACGCTCAAGAAAAATCTAGGCAAGAGCTGAAAAATGCCCTAAAACATGAAAGGAAGTGTTCAATACTACCACTGAAACTCATCTATACAGTTCAGCAAAACAAAATTAATGTCTTCAGAGTAATCTTAAAGTGGTGTTCAATCACAGTTAAATAATAATATTAAATGTCACAGAAGAATTTTGTACCTCAATAATGAGGAACAAAAAGGTAATTATTGATTCCACAGTTAAACAGGATTTTGGAATCTGTTCCTTTAAGCATGCTGATGTTGCACTGCCTCTCCTATTATCCCAATGAAATGTTCAGGTAACTATTATAGTGTTCTGTACATTAAACATGAAGATTTTCTGTATTATCTTTGCATAAAGCAAAATGTTACCTAAACTTGTATGAAAGATGTTACAGTTTTTTTTCATTTTTCAGTCATTTGGTAGTTTATGTGCACACAAAATCAGAACCCTTCATTCTTTTTGCTTTGTAATCTAACCTGTGCATACATCTAAAATGCTTCATTAAATAATATCGTAATATCCTATAAAGTTACGAGATTGAACTGAAAAAAAGGTTGGCAAAACCAGCTCGCCCTTCATTACAGGCATGACTCCGTAGTCTGGAATTCCATTCACAACCTCCGCCTCTAACCTGAAATCAGAGGCAGCCCAGGGAAGGCAGGAGGCTGACCTCAAATGTCTGAGTGAAGCTGCTCTTTATGCTTCATTGTCTTGTGACTGTTAGGTAAGCAAAGACCAGGTAATCCTGGTTCCCCTCCAAACAAAAATGGAACAGGGAATACCTTCCATTGCCTGACCACTGCTCTTGGCTGTGCTGCTTAAAAAATGGAGCAGCTCAAGATGCTGTTCTTTTGCTGGAGAATGGAAAAACTGAACTGTGAATGGAAGAAATGTGCAGGGAAACTGATGAAGTTTGTGGGACTAAAAAGAGTTCAATCAGACCTTCCAATTCACAATAGATCTTCTTCTTTTTTTTTGCATTGGAAGATCTAATTTAACTCTTTTTTTAGTCCCACAAGCTTTTTGGTTTTCCTTCACATTTCTTCCATTTGCAGCTTTTCCATTTCTCTGGCAAAAGAAGAGCATCTTGAGCTGCCGGGAGAAATGCAACAGAGCTGGAAAGCAAGTCTGTCTAGGAGCTAGCTTCTGCAGATTTTCAGAAAGCCGAGGTTTATCTTATGGGAAAACTTTTTAATCTGTCTCAAAGTGGGGACAAAGCTACTCTGGCTAATATAATTCGTCATGGGCTCTAAAGCAGTTTCCCAGAGAAAAGACCCTGATTAAATGCTTGCTGTGAGGATTTTGATTCAATGCATTTAATTGATTAATTGTTCCATTGAGCCATCAAGGGTTTCGGGCATAACAATGGCCTTTTCAAGACCCTTGCTTCTCAGAAAGGATGGCTCAGTTTTTTATGGTTTTTTTTTCCTCCTGGGCCTCAGGGAAGCCTCCTGGGTGAAGCAGTAAGAAAGTGAGGGGGATCCCAGCACAGCTGATTGTTGGGAGGAAAAAAAAATACTGGTTCAGCTGAACCGGTAGCTGTTTTTTTTACTACTGGTTTGGCCGAACAGTAGCATTTTTTACTACCAATTTGCCCGCACCAGGCTGGACCAGCAGTATCCCACCACTGATTCTATGACTTTTTTTCCAACCAGATGGGGACGGTTCTCACACACTCTGGTCTACTCATAGAAAATAGTGTACAAAGTAAAAAAAACAAATCAGTTAGGCACTTGCATACATGGACAGATTTCTAATGGAACTTTGATTGACACATATGGCAACAGAGAAAAATAATGTATGTTAGTGAATTCAAGCTTAATACATAACTGATAATTAGATCAAAAGTAGAACCAGTACTGAACAAACATATATAAAGAAGGAAATTGTACTGTACTGTTTTCTTAAATATGCAAATACTAAAGTAAGTGAATGAAAACCTAAGTATGAAGATTCTTCAGATCTTCTTGCATTTAGTATAAAATTTTAAAGACAATGTATACATCCATTTACACAGTACAAGCAGCTCACAATATAACTCTTAATTATACTTCAACAGAACCTATAAATTCAAATGAATAAGACAATATCAGACCAAGGAGTTCGAAATCCAACTCTCAGTCTCTTAAGATTAAAGTCTAAATGCCACACAATGTGAAGCTATAATTTATTCTAAACATACAATGTGACACATGCAGGACAAAGTGCTCAGATCTTCAGCTTTGTGGGGAAGAAGTTACGAGTCAGAGAAGATGGCAGCTGAATTTATTTTACACAAGAAAATCTGTGACCTCTTGAGTCATCATTTCAGAGTTATTATCAGATTCTTCAATACCTTCAATAATGGCAGAGCTTCTAATGTAGTTTAAAAAGTTTTAAAATTTCAGGAAGATACTCAGAAATGTATCTACCTTGAAGATAGTATCCATGTTCAATGTATAGCAGAGTCAAAGGCTCAATCAGGAGTTGATCATAGGAAATGTTTCATGACCTTCTGTATTATGTTATAAAATGTTTTATGATAATTTTTATGAAATTGAAATTATTTGTTTTGAAATTAAAATTATTAAATTTCAATTTCAAAGGAGTCATGGGTCCCAGATTTTGGGTGCATTCTGTAAGTTAAGCCATTTGAGGCAGTTCGATTCCAAAAGCTTGAACCTATTCTATGATGCAATGTTTCACCCAATTAAAGGTTATAGATACCAGAGTTTTAGTATGATGTACTTTTAAATTAAATGTATATTAAATTTGTATATTACAAAGCAAAGCACAGCCTCAAGCATAACTTCTATTTTTAAGAATGCCTTTGGATGTCACAAAGATAACTCAAAATATTCTTATAAAACAAAACAGCAGATTATCACGCTGCTTTATATGGAAGAATGCCTATCTGGTCCAATAGAAATCGAAAATGAAATAACAAAGAGCATCGCCCTAAACAACATTGTGATGCCTTCAATAAGGGTCCATAATGAGAAACAAATGCTTTTATGTTCTAATATAATGTAGAAATGAATCAAGATGCTGAAAAAATACAAATAAATGCAGGCAATTTAAAAATGAGCAGTTAGAAATTATAAAAAGTTTTCACTACAGCCAATTTTAGGTGTAAATAATGCCAAAGAAAAAGTGTTTGTGAAATAATTTTTAGGTGTTAAAAGATTGCTATCTAATGAATAACTGGCTAAAGTTGTTTAGAATATGTTATGTGTTAAGAAAAAAAAATACATCAAAGGGTATCTAACACAGAATTGAAGAATACTATCAGAAACATGAATACTGATCAGAAGAAGACATTACAAAAGTAAGAAACATCAAACAAGTATCAAACAAGACCACTTGAAATTTCTATATGCTTAGAATGCCTCTTAGAAGGAAATCATGTTGTAAATTCTATAGAAAAATAAGCCTAATATAACACTGCAATGTTATTACATGCAAATATTATTACAAGATAAAATAAATTCAGAAATTATAGCTAAAATAAGTTAAAAATGATAGACATTATTTAAAATTCAAAGAAGCTGAAAACAGTGAAGATACTCAAAATGAGGAAATTTGAGTAAAAATTAACACACATTTCTTGTTGGGAGAAAACAACAAATAATCAAAAATGTAAAACTAGAAGATTGGAAGAAAAGTTTTTTTAAACTAATTATAAATTTAAAAATAGCCATCTTACATATTGATAATAAAACATGAAAATCTAATAAAACAATTGTGAATAACCTTTTTTTCCTCAAAATCTGCTTTTTCACAAGATGAAATGAGATATTCGAAATTAGGGTCATCTTCCCTGATTATCTACATGCACATATATCTTACTTCATAGTATTATTTTTAATTTTAAGACTTACCAGTTACATTGTTCAAAACTTCTTTCAAAACACTGAAGCTGTGCAATAAGGGGTCACGCTCTTCATCCTAAACATATGAATATATTGTTACATATTTAAAGCTGGATCCTCAGAAGAGAGAATGAAGATTTTAATCTCTTCAATGGTATTCTATACAAAGGTATGATCATAAAACCATTTTTTCTGAATATTACCAATTTACAGTTCTTATTTCTGAAGGTTTTTTTGTAGGAGAGGACAGTAAATGATATAACTTAAAACTTCAGAAGTTTCTATCCCACAGCACAATACACTAGAATAGAGCATGGGAAACAGACAAGATACCTAGAGATCCTAATCTAGGGAAACAAAAGTGATGCGTTAGCCATCACTGGACTTGTTGGGATGACAGCATGGATGGCAACAACAAATTTAAAAGAAACACTCATCAGAAAGGATATTACAGCATCCCTAAAGAAAACGTATGTGCACAGAAATTTAGGAATTGGAGCATGAAAATCTTGTCAAAAGCATTTAGCTAAGAATTGCAAAAGAAACAAAAATAATACATTCAGGTGAGGGTTTCTTTTTCACAGACTATATGAGCAAGCAAAAATATAGATGACGTCTTCCAGCATTACATTATCCTGATTTCAAATATCCTGCTATCTGTTGAGCGCTTAATTCAGTCAAGAATCTAGGTCCAACAAAATCTGATGGATCAAGTGATAGAGTTTTCTACTGGTTCAAATGCAATATCAGATCATGCTCTAGTGGCTGCAATGTTGAAATCTGAGAACACAATTAATTCTAATATTTGAATTAATAAAATAAATTTCCTTTGTGGAATATTACAACACTTTTTAAACGAAAGAAATCCATGTTAATCTATTACCTGTTCTGAACTGTTTTAAGGCATACATTTGTGAATGCATAACTTTTGCTTCAGAAATCTAGAGATATTATTCTAGAGACATTAATACAACAGGAAAAGATGGTTAAAATGTATCATTGAAACTTATAAAGCATTTGCATCAGTTATATTAATGAGGGCGTATCAGTTAAATGCGAGGAAATCAGGAAATTCAAGCAGTTCAAATGAGTATAAAGATTTATTGCAAGCTTAAGTTCTCTACAAGAATCTGATCAATTAATGGTCAAGGGAAATGAGTTTGGCCTCTCCCTCAGGCTCAGTCTGGTCATCTACTACAATATCATTCTGGAAGTAGTTAATGAACTAAGAAAAGATCCCACCTCTTTCAATGTGCCTCTTGTTCCCTTCTTCACATTTTGTCAATTTTAACTCAATTTTATTGTTAATATTTCTTGTTTTAATACTTTGTTTTATCTTATGGGTTTTTACAATTATAAACCACCTAGAGCCCTTCTGGGTGAGATGAGTGGCACATAAGTTTAATACATAAATAAGAAATAAAAAAGAATAAGAATAAACTATGGTAATTGCACCAATGTAATAGTTCTTGAAATGAACAAAGAAAAAATACAGGGAATCTCGTGGTAAAGCTGGAAACTTACTATCCTACCAGCTGAAGTAAAAACAGTTGAATGCAATTTCAAAAATTCAGTCTAAAGTCTGTCAGTTATAGACAGCACTATTAAACATATATTTCGGCAGTCCCCAGTCCTTCGTGGCTTGGAGGCCCAGGTGGGAGAGGGAAAGAAGGGAACTGGGTTCCAGCCTACTGCTCACATGGCCCAGTTACAAATAAGCCAGGCCTGGTAGCTGCTAGGGACTCCTGATATAGATAATATTGAATTATATACATCTAATTCTTTTGTAATTTTTAAACCAAAATTTTGAGGAGTGACAGAAATGGAATATTTCTCAAGCAAGGGTTGACTGGGCTTCAGTTTGGTGGATGAAGGGCCCGTTTTTAATAACTCTGTCAAAGGGAGGGCAACCTCGGCAAAGGAATAAACGAACTGTCCATAGAAATTGGCAAAACTCAAAAAGCTTTGAAGTTGCTTTCGTGTTTTGGGGGGTTGCCAGTGCAGCGCGGCTTTCACTTTACCAGGGTCCATCTCAATTCCCTGGCTGGATATTTGGTAGCCTAAGTAATCCAGCGACTCCTTGTGGAGTTCGCATTTTGAGTTTTACATATAACTTGGTGGCCAAAAGTTTTTTCAGGACTTGTCTGACCAATTTGACATGTTCCTCAATGGTTTCGCTGAATATGTCAATCAGGTAGACAAAGACCCCCTGGTACAGGTGCGGATGTAACACTTCATTGATTAGTTGCATAAATACTGCAGAAGCCCCATGAAGTCCAAAAGGCATGACTCACAATTGGAAACTGTTTTTTTAAAGGCTGTTTTCCATTCATCTCCCTCTTTTAAGCGGACTTGGTCGTAAGCTTCTCTCAGATCTAGCTTGGTGAAGACCTTGCCTTTTGACAGGTGGTTTAATAAGTCCTTCATAGGGGGGAAAGGATACATGTTTTTGATGCAAATGTTGCTCAGGCCCCTAAAAATCACACATAATTTCAACCCGCCATCTTTCTTTTCTTTGAACAGCACTGGAGTGGCCAACTTAGATTTGGCAGGTTCAATGAAACCTCTGTCCAAATTGATATCGATATATTTCCTCAATTCAGTCATTTCAGCTAGTGTAATTAATGCATCTTTGGTTTTGGTAGTTTTGCCTCAAGTTCTAACTCTATAGCACAATCAGTGGCTCATCAGCAGTGGCAGGAAACAAGCATCACCCGGTCTACGGGAGTCTGTAGGTCGGGTTCTAAAGTCCTCAGGCCCGCCATCTTCGCCATCTTTTGACATCTTCGACATCTTCACTCCAGTCATCACTGGTGAAGCATCTTGTGCTGACAGCAAGTGTGTTCGTGCCTGGTAAGGGAACGGTATAGATCCAAGCCTTGGTTGACTCAGGGGCCACAGCCAATTTCATGGAAGCTCACTTTGTTGAGCAGTGGCTCATTCCCCAGCAACAGGTGTCCCTGCCAGTAATGGTGGAGACGACTGATGGTCAGCCTCTTTGTTCAGGACCTATGGTTGCTGCAACCAAACCCCTTTGCATGTGTATTGGGCAACATGTGAAGGAAGCCATGTTCTATTTTGCTGCAGTACCTCATTTTCCAGTGGTGCTGGGCTTGGAGTTTACAGGTCCATAATTTGCAGATCATCTGGTCTTCTGGAGCTGTACAGTTTCTTGATAGGAAGTGTGCCAACCATTGTTTGCGCTCCTGTGCGGGGGTGTGGTGACGTCCGTGGACTTGGATCGACCTGCGGACTTTGCTGATGTGTTTGGGGAGAAGGAGGCAGATCAGTTGCCTCCACATCAGTCATATGAGTCTCCAATTTACTTGTTGCACAATGCAAAATTGCTGGTGGATCAGATATACTCCCTGTTAGAACTGGAGTTGGTCGCATTGCGGGATTTTATTGACAAGAACCTCCGGAAAGAGTTTATCCAGCCTTCTACCTCTCTGTTGGCTCCACTTGTTCCTTTTGTTAAAAAGAAATCAGGGGAACTACGTCTGCGCTGTGATTACCACAAGTTGAATGCAATCGCAGTGAGGAATCAGTGCCCACTTCCCCTCATCCCTGAACTGATTGAGCAGCTTCGTCAAGCTAAGCTCTTCACAAAGTTGGACTTGCGGGGGGGCTACAATCTGGTTCGCATTTGTGAAGGAGACAAGTGGAAGACGGCTTTCCGGACAAGGTACGGTCATTTTGAGTATACGGTGATGCCTTTTGGATTAACCAATGCTCCAGCTGCGTTCATGCGTTTCATGTACATCTTCCGTGATTTATTGGATCAATTTGTGGTTATTTATCTAGATGACATTTTAATTTCTTCGGACTCCCTACAGGAACACTGGCAACATGTGTGGCTGGTTTTGAATACTTGCATGATAACTACCTGTTTGCTAAGCATGAGAAGTGTCAGTTTACACAAACAATGATCGACTGCTTGGGTCATCGTATTTCACCTGCCAGAAAAAGTTGTTACAAGCATGAGAACCTCCACAGTGGGTTAAGGATGTGCAGCAATTGTTGGGGTTTGTGAACTACTACCGCACATTTATTCCCCACTTTGCTGCCTTGACTGCTTCCCTTCCTAATCTGCTCAAGAAAGGGGAGAAGTTCCATTGGGGTGCTGAAGAGCATGTAGCTTTCAAAGCACTGAAGGTCGCCTTTGCTTCCAAGCCTATCCGCAAACACCCTGATCCATTTCAGATGTTTGTGGTGGTAAAAGATGCTTCCAATGTGGCTGTTGGTGTGGTACTCTTCCAGGCCTATGCTCCTGCAGGCACCTTGTTCCCTTATGCTTATTATTCCCGGAAGTTGTTGGCTCCCGAGCGCAACTATACAATTTGGAACAAGGACCTATTGGTGGTTAAGGTCGCTTTTGAGACATGGCGGCACCACCTGGAGGGGGCTCATCACCAGATCGAGGTCCAGACGGATCAATGCAATTTGGAACATCTACATAAAGCTCAGACATTGAACCAGTGTCAGGTGAGATGGTCATTGTTCTTTGCCCAATTTGATTTCTGGGTGACAAGTGGGTGGAATCAATGTGCTGATGCACTATCCCAGAAGCCCGAATATACCCGAAAGGAGGACAAAATCTTGCCCTGGATGGTGATTCTGTTGGAACGGTTGACAGCTACTGAGAAACATGTAGACCTTCGAGTGAGGATTCAGAAGGCACAGTGATAGGACCCATTTATGGCAGCTCAACATTGTGAATTGGATGAGAATGGGAGCAAGAGACTCCTTAGGCATATATTGGGGTCCTGTTGCGGTTCTGTGATTGCATTTACGTGCCTGCAGGTCCTCTTTGTGGCCTTATCCTACATCAGCATCATGATAGTCTGGTGGCAGGACACTTTGGGGTGTTTAAAACACTGCACCTCAACTCAAGGACATTTTGGTGGCCAAGACTTAAGCATGATGTGTCAGGATATGTGGCGTCCTGTGGGATCTGTCGACAGGACAGTATACTCCTGGTGCGCCCCCTGGTCTCTTGCAGCCATTACCCATGCCAGAAAGACCTTGGGGGCATCTTCATTGGACTTCATCACTGAATCCCCACCATCGAAGAGTGCTCCAACCATTTTGGTAGTGGTGGATATGTTGACTAAAATGGCCCACTTTATTCCATGTGTGGGTCTTCCTATGGCCAGGATAACAGCCCAGTTATTTATCTCCCATGTATTCCGGTTGCATGGGTTACCATACCAAATATTATCAGATCGGGAGGTATAATTTATGGCACGCTTCTGGCAAGTAGGTACAATTTATGCTATAAATTGTACCCCCTGCAAGTAGGTACAATTTATGTACCTACCTGCAGGGGGTACAATTTATAGCAGCAAACTGCAGGTTCAGGCGTGTTTCTGCAAACTGCAAACTGCAGGTTCAGGCGTGTCTGTCATCCACCCATCACCCCGAAACTGATGGGGGGACAGAGATAGTGAATGCTATTTTGGAGCAGGACCTCCACTATTTCAGAAATACTCAACAACACAATTGGGTGGAAGTGCTGCCAGTGGCAGAATTCGTTTACAACAATGCTCAACATGCATCCAACCGTGTGTCCCCATTCTTTGCCAACTATGGTTTTCATCCACAACTTTTCCCTTTAGCCCCGTCTGACTCCCCAGTTCTGGAAGTGGATAAGTTCTTGCAACAGTTAAAAGTTGTGCACCACATGGTCTGAGACCAACTAGAAAGAGCCAAGGAGGACTACAAATGTTTTGCAAACCAACATCATCATGATGTTCCGCCATTGGCGATAGGTGATCAAGTTTGACTCTCTAGTCAATACTTACCAATGACGCAGCCATTGAAAAGGCTCAATCACTGTTACTTAGGACCTTTTCTGGTCGAGGCAGTGATCAATCCTGTGGCTTTTTGTCTCTCCGTCATGGACCATGCGTATCCATCCTGTTTTTCATCGCTTCCTGTTAGTCCCTGTATCAGCTGACAGCCTGCATAGATCAGCTCCACCACTGCCGGGCCCGGCAGCCCCTCAGGGAGAAGGGGAGTACAAAGTGGATAGCATCCAAGTTTCATGCCAGTTGTAGGGCCCATTTCAGTATTTGGTGGCATGGAAAGGTTATGGACCAGAGGATTTCACCTGGGTCGATGCCACTGATGTTCATGCTCCTGATTTGGTCCATGACTTCCATGCTCTGTTTCCTCAACATCCTTGTTCACCTGGTCCCAGGGGAGGGGGCCTGCAGGGGGATAGTGTCATGCCCCTGGTGGAGACTGACTCTGAGGGAGAGGAACAGCCAGTAGGGGTGGAAATGTGGCTCCAGAGGTTGTGGAGGAGGCTGGGGAAGGGTAGAGGCTGGCTGAGCAGTCAGAGGAGGACTCAGGCCCATACCCTATCCATCCTAGGGCACGCAGGTAGGAGATCAGGGAAAAATGTGGTCTACTCAGGAGGAGAGTGTCATGATCCTCTTCATGGGTTGCAGGTGTGAGACCTGCATAAGAGTTTGGACCTGCATGCTAGCAAACACTGAAGACAAAGAGTGGTTTTTCGTGGACGAGGTTTATCTTGGTTGGTGTTCTTCCAACAGACTGTATCTGATTATCTTCTTGAAGTTTCTAATTAATTATCCTGATCTGTTGTGGAACTTTCTTCATTGCAGTTTGTTTCTGGTTTTTGCTTTGTTATCTGCTCTTTAATTTTGAACTGTATTTCTTTTGTTTGGAATGTTATTTTGAAAATAATTTCATCTCCAACTGTGAATAGTTGAACAGTGAAGCCAAGTTGAAGGCATTATAGGACCTTTATTTATGTTTTGGTTTTTGTTATATTTGTGGTACACTCCGGGTCATCACACCCCATGTCAGGCACCACTAACTTCACTTTAACGGTAAAAGGTGTGATGGGTGTACTCACCATAGGATAGTTGTCAGTGGGTTGGCTGTTGATCTGGAAGTTTGTTGCTCCCTTCTGCGTGGAGAGGACTTTCTATGGTGTGTCTAGCAAAGTGGCTAGTGTCAGGCGGCTTTCCTTGACTTTTCCACCCCTTGGAGGCTGTATCAGACCTCGGTTGTGGAGCTTGTGGAACAGGTACGGCTGCTCTATGGCCACCCTGGCCACAACAATAACACTTTATCATTCTCATGGTTTAGGTAGAAGCAGTTTCAGCAGGTCTGGTCAGCTGTTGCCTGGCCACAGCTCTCCAAGGAGGGCCTTCAGATAGGGGTCTTTTTTGTTGGTTGATGTCACAGTCTCAATTGAGGATGGCCACATACCACGTTTTCAGGGTCTCTGGTACTCCCTTAATGTCGCAGGCCTTCTTTAATTTTGGGTCAATGGCATTTTTTAAAAAGTGCAAGATTAACTTTTCAGGCCAATCTATGAGGTGGCTTGCGACCCTTCTAAAGTCCCATATAAAATCTGATAAGGGTCACTTGCCCTGTTTCATTTCCATTAATTTGTCCTTATTTTCAGCCACTCTGTCTCGATTCTCAAATCTGAGCCTCAGCAATTGAAGAAACACATTGATATCCTGTAGTTCTGGGGCCTGTCCATAGTGCAATTGCACCACCCAGGCAGAAGCATCCCTCTCATTCATCCCATGTTATTGCAGTAACTAAATCACGTTTGATTGCATATCGGTCTCCAAATTGGTTGATGTGAGTATTGAGTGAGGAAATAAATGTTCATGGCACCCATTAAAATTGGCCTGAACTGCATTTGGGGGTTGGTACTCTCTGGAAGAAGGGCCTCTGCAGGGTTGCTCTGAGTGGGGGCTGATCAGGGACTTGCCATGAAGAGGCCGATTGTTGCCTCGTTCCCTGCATGAGGAAAGGGGGGGGGTGTGGCTGCTTCCTGCTGCCTGTACAGATCCCTTTGTTGAGAAGGAATCACTGATTCTCTCTGGGGCCAGGGCATTGCTGGTGCTGGCATCCATTGGTACTGGATCCACCCATGACCAGGATAAAAACCCCACCCTGGAGGGATACTTTCTGGAGGGGGTAAATTTCCTTCTGGGTGTGGGGGAGGACTTGGAGATTGCAAAATACCTGTTGTAGTCTGTATCTCTCATGCCTCCCTTGTAATTCAATCCTGTTGGCTTTCCAATATAATTGGAGCTCCATACCTCCAACATGGCTCCTTTGTAGTATATAAAAGGCTTGATGGAATGAATTCTCCAGGCAGCTTTTTCTCCGGTCCCATCTGACAACTTCTCCAGGAATCTTTCTTTGGGCCGGGCTCCTAAATCTTGCCTCTCTTCCACATGCCTTAACTTCTTCAAAGGGGGGCTGGGGGATTCAATTAATCTTCCAATGCCTCCCACCATGCCCTTCTGTCTCACCTCCCATGTTGGCTGATTCTTTGGATTGATCCACTGTTGGAACAAATCCTTGGGTTCAGCACCCCTGGTAGCTCCCTCTTGGGAGAGCTGAAAGTTGTTACAGTTCCAGATTATTCTCAGCATTCCAAGGAAGATCCATTCCTGTCAGTAATTCCAAGACACACGCCATCTCAAAGGACTTTTATTAGAACAGTACCTGGCATATACTGGAGAAATCCGAAACTAAATTTTCCCCGCTTCCCCACAAAGACCCAAGCTACAACCCATCCGCTTTTTTCTTCATCACCAGATCACATGCATCAATCCCAAAGTAAGTTTTAATTCTTTCTGCACCACACTCTTGAACTATCAAAATAATATATTTTGTCTACTAAGAGTTACTCAATTAACATCAAACCACCCCCACCCCTTTCTTCAACTATGTGGCAGCGATGAATTCCATTGCTGACATCTAGAAGCGCTCTTAAGGAGGCTATCTGTCCTGTTCCTGGGAATTGTTATTCAACGGGCATAGTTACAGGTGCAGTAGGGCCACTTACCAAGGGGTTGTCATCCAATTCGCTTTCCATTTGTCCCTGGACTTCCTCCGGTGGGGTCAGAGTTCCTTCCTCTCGTTTGGGGGAGGGAGTAAACTCCACGACATCCAAGCCTTTTAGGGCCATCTTCTTCGTCTGGGGTTGAGGTCTTGTCACTTTTCCTTCCAGAGCTGCTTCTCCTTTTTTGATAGGGCTGTTTGCTTGGCACTCTGCTGCCCTATGGTTTTCTTTTCCTCACTTGAAGCAGAGAAGTGTGGTGGCTGGGCTTGGCTTCTAATAATTTCTCTCTTTCTCTTAGGGGTTGAGTTCTTCCATACTTTGCCGCTACAATACTTGTTTTGGTTGATCTCCACTTCTTAAGCCAGCATGCACCATGCATTGTATAGTTCGTTGTTTGGGCCATCCTTGAAGCAACTCACGAGGATGTCCTCTGGCCAGTCAAAATGGCAGACCAAGTCTCAAGATTTCTCGGTGTACTCGACCACTGGTCTTCGCCCTTGCCTCACGGTTCTGATGTGATCTCTGGCATTCAAGTCAGCTAGGGGTCTTCAAATTGCTGTTTCAAGGCAGTCATGAATCAGTTGAAATTCCTCAGCTCAGCAGCATTGGCATTGTGGAGGGTTACCATCCACCTGGCTACAACCCCCTCTTATACCAGAGTAACAACTCTGACCTTAGCCCCCTCAGTGAGGATTTCATTCCCATATTCCTCCATATAGGTAAGGACCTGGGTCAGGAAAAATCCCAACTGCTGAGGATCTCTATCAAATTTCATACCAGGGGAGGAGCTTCTGTCTGCAAAGAGCCACGTCATCTTCCAGCCTCATGGCATTCCCTGCCCCTGCGTCTCTGTGGGGTCCCTGCCATCGTTGCTGCTCCTGCTGGGGTGGCCATTGCTACTGCCTAGGTGTCCAGGGATGATGTCTTTCCATCTCCCTCCTCCAACTGGGTCCGTCACCCCTGGACATGCAAGCAAGGGCCTCCCTTGCTTTCAAGCTTTGAAATGCATAAATCATGATTTGCATGGATTGTCTCATGAGGAGGTTGGCTTTGTAGGGGTCGTCCCCTTCCTCCTCATCCTCCAGCATTCCCAGTTCCACTTTCCATCCTTTCCAACTGCCTCGGGTGATTCCTTTCATCCTCCCTTCCCAATTTTCTCTCTTCCCAATGCCTATGGACCACAAGACTTTGTTGAGTCTCCTAGACTGGCAACTTCCTCCACCCATCCAGCGGGGTTCATGCCCGGCTGTCTAAAGCTTCGCCTCAGCATTCAGTTTCTTCTTGATCGCTAACTTGTGCCGACATTATTTGCACAATCCCCATGGAGGCAGGCACCTCTCCCGGTTGACCAGTTTGCCTAATGTTAAGGACCTGCCCTAGCTACCTTCTCAAGAAAGTAAAACTCTTAAAGCAGTTTGCATTTCAAAAGGAACTTTTACTGAGATAGAGATTGCAGAGAAGTCAGGCAAAGTCTGAATTCGCACAAGAAGCATTAAGCTAACTGTCCCCTTCAACCCTCACACCACACCCCATTGTCCTGTGGCCAATGAAATGCTGCAAAGGTGTTTTGAAAAACTCAGACATGATGGTGAGAAGAGGTTGTCTTCGTGGTGCTGCGACCTTGAATAACAGGTTGGAATCAGTTGAGAAAGAACCAGTGCAGATGGGCTAATGTTCCTCCCCCACGAGCTCCCAAGCATTTACAGCAAAAGCAAAAGCATGCAAAACATTCTCCCAAGCCTCCTTCCCCCCTTCAGAATGGCAGTGTTCCAACATGGACCTGACACTGCCTGCAGAGCTTAGAGATATGATTATTGCAAAGCACAGATACAATAAAATTTCTGCTTCACTGAAAAGTTCCTAAGAGCACAGTGGCCTCCATAATTCTCAAATGGAAGACGTTTGGCGTAACCAGGACTCTTCCAAGAGCTGGTCACCCGATTAAACTGAGCAATTGTGGGAGAAAGGCCTTAGTAAGAGAAGTAACCAAGACCCCAATGATCACTCTGACTGAGCTTCAGTAATCCTGTATGGAGATGGGACAGTTTCGGAAGGATAACCATCACTGTAGCTCTCCACTGATCTGGGCTTTATGGCACAGTGGCTAGATGGAAGCCTCTCCTCAGTGCAAAACACATGAAAGCCAGTTTAGAGTTTGTTCCCCACAGTTTGAGAGTCCTTCAAGGTGCTTTTTTGCAAATTTCAAATGGGATTTCAAAATCATTGGGGTCTTTGTTACCTCTCTTTCTAAGACCCTTCTACCCCGATTGCTAGGTTTGACAGAGCCAGCAGCTCTTGGAAGAGTCCTAGTTACACCAAACTTCTTCCATTTGTGAATTATGGAGGCCACTGTGCTCTTAGGAACTTTCAGCGCAGCAGAAATTTTACTGTAGCTTTCCCCAGATCTGTGCCTTGCAATAATCCTGTCTGTGAGTTCTGCAGGCAGTTTCTTTGACCTCATGGCTTTTGGTCTGTTATAGTATGCATTGTCAGCTGTCGCGTCTTCTATAGAGAGGTGTGTGCCTTTCGAAATCATATCCAATCAATTTAATTTACCACAGGTTGTTAGGAATGTAAGTCACCGAACAGCTATTTGGGTAGGAAATATATAAACCAGGATAGACATTTTAATACTGTATCTTTAAGAAAATGCAACACTGTAGTTGGGTGTGGTTTCTCAAATGGCCATAAGATGGAGCCAGAAACCTGGCTTGTCTTAGTCTTAGTCTCAAAAGAGAATGTGTCTGAGTGAGTCTCTGTTTCCTTCTGTTGGAGAGTTTTGCCATTCTTCCTAATTGACTGTTATTCGTGGATTTGATATAAGTTTGTTACTGAACTGTTTTTGACACTGGACTTTGTTACTGGATTATCCCTGGATTGAAAACTGACTGATTTACTTGTGAATGACCTTGGACTGCTTTTTCTGAACTTTGCTTAAACCTTTCTGGAAGTAAAAACCTACATTTACTGTACAGTGTATCTGTGTGCTGCGTGTGTATTATTCAAACACTACTCTCAAATACATCTCCCTGTATGTACTCATTTTCCTAATGAGGAATTACCTCAACCAGCTATTGGAAGAGTCCTGGTTATGCCAAACTTCTTCCATTTGAGAACTATGGAGGCCGCTGTGCTCTTAGGAACTTTCAGTGCAGCAGAAATTTTACTGTAGCTTTCCCCAGATCTGTGCCTTGCAATAATCCTGTTTGTGAGTTCTTCAGGCAGTTTCTTTGACCTCATGGCTTTTGGTCTGTTACAGTATAAATTGTCAGCTGTCGTGTCTTCTATAGAGAGGTGTGTGCCTTTCAAAATCATGTCCTATCAATTTAATTTACCACAGGTGAACTCCATTCAAGATGTAAAAACATGTCAGCAATGATCAAGAGAAATGGGAGCCACCAGAGCTAAATTTCACATGTTGTGCTAAAGGGTCAAAATGCTTATGCCAATGTGATATTTCAGGATTTTTTAAAAATAAATTTATAGACATTTCTAAAATTCTGTTTTCACTTTGATATTATGCGATACTGAATATAAATTAATGAGAAAGCATTGGTTCTTACCTGAAACGCATCTTCTAGTTGTACGGGAGGAGAATCCAAAGTGTGGGTAGTCTCTGCTTCCTTGCTTGAAGACTGAATCAATCAAAGCTTAATCCCACCTCCTTCCACTGTGCATGCCCAGTTTTTGATGAAGGTTAATGATCAACTTGGAGTTTTCTTCATGCTCTTTCTTGATGATCCTAATCTCGAGACTGACATTCACTTGGGTGGGTTTGGATTCTCCTCCCGTACAACTAGAAGATGCATTTCAGGTAAGAACCAATGCTCTTTTTCAGTTGTACGGGTTAGAGAATCCAAAGCGTGGGATGTACCCAAGCCAGCTATTCTATGAGTGAACAGTGGTCTGGTCCCAAGCTGTGTGAACTCTTTGTAGCACTCTTCTTCCAAAGGCTGCTTCTGCTGACATGAAGGTATCCAACTTATGATGAATGGAGATGGTGATGACCACATTGCTGCCTTACAGATCTCTTCCATCGAGGCCTGTGTATTCCAAGCCGCCATTGTGGCTACACTCCTGGTTGAGTGCACTGTTATTCTGCCTGGCAGTGGTATTGACTGGATCTCATAAACCTTTGTAATACATGCTCTGATCCACTGACCTATGATTGATTGATGGCAAAACTTTTTGACCTGAAGAACCAGGTCTGATTGATATGAACAATGTTTCCATTTCCTAATTCTCTTAATATACACTACTCAAAAAAATAAAGGGAACACAAAAATAAAACATCCTAGATCTAAATGAATGAAATATTCTTATTAAAAACTTTGTTCACTACATAGTTGAATGTGCTGACAACAAAATCACACAAAAATTATCAATGGATATCAAATTTAGCAAACCATGGAGGTCTGGATTTGGAGTTACACTCAAAATTAATGAAAAAAAAAACACTACAGGATGATCCAACTTTGATGTAATGTCCTTATAAAACAAGTCAAAATGAGGCTCACTAGTGTGTGTGGCCTCCACGTGCCTATATGACCTTCCTACAATGCCTGGGCATGCTCCTGATGAGGTGGCAGATGGTCTCCTGAGGAATCTCCTCCAACATCTGGACTAAAGCATCCCCCAACTTCTGGACAGTCTGTGGTGCAACGTGGCGTTGGTGGATGGAGCGAGACATGATGTCCCAGATATGCTCAATTGGATTCAGGTCTGGGGAATGGGCAGGCCAGTCCATAGCATCAATGCCTTTGTCTTGCAGGAACTGCTGACATACTTCAGCCACATGAGGTCTAGCATTGTCGTGCATTAGGAGGAACCCAGGGCCAACCGCACCAGCATATGGTCTCACAAGGGGTCTGAGGATCTCATCTCGGTACCTAATGGCAGTCAGGCTACCTCTGGCGAGCACATGGAGGGCCGTGCGGCCCCCTACAGAAATGCCACCCCACACCATTACTAACCCACTGCCAAACCGGTCATGCTGGAGAATGTTGCAGGCAGCAGAACGTCTCCACGGCATCTCCAGACCCTGTCATGTTTGTCACATGTGCTCAGTGTGAACCTGCTTTCATCTGTGAAGAGCACAGGGGTGCCAGTGATGAATTTGCCAATCTTGTTCTCTGGCAAATGCCAAATGTCCTGCACGGTGTTGGGCTATAAGCACAACCCCCACCTGTGGACGTCAGGCACTCATACCACCCTCATGGAGTCTGCTTCTGACCGTTTAAGCAACCATATGCACATTTGTGGTCCGCTGTAGGTCATTTTGCAGTGCTCTGGCAGTGCTCCTCCTGTCCCTCCTTGCACAAAGGCGGAGGTAGCAGTTCTGATGCTGGGTTGTTGCCCTCTTATGGCCTCCTCCATGTCTCCTGATGTACTGGACTGTCTTCTGGTAATGCCTCCATGATCTGGACACTACGCTGATAGACACAGCAAATCTTGCCACAGCTCGCATTGATGTGCCATCCTGGATGAGCTGCACTACCTGAGCCACTTGTGTGGGTTGTTTACTCCGTCTCATCTACCACTAGAATGAAAGCACCGTCAGCATTCAAAAATGACCAAACCATCAGCCAGAAAGCATGGGAACTGAGAAGTGGTCTGTGGTCATCACCTGTAGAACCACTCCTTTATTGAGGATGTCTTGCTAACTGCCTAAACTTTCCACCTGTTGTCTATTCCATTTGCACAACAGCATGTGAAATTGTCAATCAGTTGCTACCTAAGTGGACAGTGGACAGAAGTGTGATTGACTAGGAGTTACATTGTGTTGTTTAAGTGTTCCCTTTATTTTTTGACCAGTATATACATGTATTAACCTCCTTATGTCCAAAGAATGCCACTTCTTTTCTAAGCTATGGACTGGGTTCGGGCAGAAGTCTGGTAGCACTATCTCCTGAGCTCTATGGAATGTGGAATTCACCTTGGGAATGAAAGTTGGATCCAGTCTTAATACTACTCTGTTTGGGTGGAATTGCAAAGATCCTCCTTTATGGATAAAGCCGGTAGTTCGGATATCCTTCTGGCCAACGTTATAGCCACTAGGAAGGCCACTTTAAGAATGAGTGAATACAAACTAACTGACCTCAGTGGTTCAAATGGCTCTATCATAAGTGTCTTCCGCACCTTAGTCAGGTCCCAGGTGGGGTACCTGTGTATTACTGGTGGCCTTAGGTTGCTTGCTCCTCTGATTAACGAGCGGACCAGCGGATGCTGTGCAAGGGATTTTCCACTACCCACTATCGCTGCTACCTGCTTACGTAAGGTGTTGGGAGTCAGACCCTATTCCAGGCCCTCCTGGAGAAAGTCCAGAACCTGTGTCACCGATACTGTGGTTGGGTTATTATGTTTCTTAGAACACCAACCCCAAATGCTTTCCAGGTAGCATCATAAATCCTGTTGGTTGACGGTCTCCTAGAGGCTTGAAGTGTTTGTATTACGTTGGTTGAACATTCTAACTGTCTCAGTGTGGCCCTCTGAAGTGCCAGACAGTCAATTTAAGCCACTGCGATTCTGGGTGTTGAACTGCTTCTGGTTCAACTCTATTCTATATGGGGGAATTCTCTATGGTCTTGCTACTGACAGATTTACCAGATCTGTGTACCACGACTGCCTGGGCCAGTGAGGCGCTACAAGTAAAACCTCTGCCTTCCTCTATCACTTTATTGATTATCCTCAGTATTAACAGAAGCGGGAGACATGTGTAAAGTAGCCCCCTTGGCCACGCCCCTCAGAGAGCATTGGCCCTTTCCGCCCCCAATGTTGGGAATCTTGAGTAGAATCTCGGTAGTTGCATATTTGTTGGGGATGCAAACAGGTTCAGGACTGGATTCCCAAAACTGTGTGACAGCTCCCTGAACAGTTCTGGGTGTAGATGCTATTCTGAGTGGTTGACAATTGTTCTGCTGAGTCAGTCTGTCTGTACATTCTCAGATCCGAGATATGTTCTGCTCTGATTGATGTTTCTCCGCCCAGCGGCCGAAACGTTCCACCTCTTGCACGAGTGCCTGGGAGTGAGTCCCCCTTGTCTATTGATATCTGCCTTGGCGGTCACATTGTCCATCAGGATCAGCACATGCTGGCCTACTATCCTCGCCTTGAATGTCCTTAGAGAGAGGTGCATGGCCCTGAGCTCCAGCCAATTGATATTGTTTCTGAGGTCTGTCTTGGACCACTGAACCTATGTGATTTGTACCTGGCAGTGGGTCTCCCAACCAACCAGGCTAGCGACTGTTGTAATGGACAGTCAGTTGGGTTCCTTGAACCCACATCCCTTGGTCATAGCCTGTGATCCCCATCACTAAGAATAAAGGGAATGCTTCATTCTTGGTGGGACCCCTACCTTGGTTCTCACACTGCCCTTGTCTGCTCTCTGGTAAGATAACAGAAACCATTGTAAGGTTCTTGCATGCAGCCGAGCCCAACGCACTATTGAGATGCACAATATCATTTTCCCTAGTAGCTGCAAGAGTAAGTCCAGAGCCACCACTGGAGATGTGATCACCTGACCTATTCATTGCTTTTATGCTGTTCTGCTACTCCTGTGAGATATACCTTTATTATTTGCTTTAACTGGAGCCGAAGCAAGTTTCCATTTGTGCTTCAAATCTGCCTGCCAATGGCGGAGCCAAACTAGACACCTGACTGTGACTGAAGCTACAATAGCCTTGGTAGCATACTTGACACCATTAAGTGTGGCGTCAGCAATCAACTCCATTGCTGCTATCAACTTGTTCAAATCCTGTTGCAATCGAAGATCACCAGGTACCGCCCTTTCCTGCATCTGCTCGAAACATATCAGGGCTACCCTGCTAAAGAATGAGGCCATTGAGGTTGCCTTCAACGCCCATGCCTGGTGGACTTTTGGAGAGTCTTCCGACCCTCTTTTGCATCATTGGTCAATACGGTTGCTGATGTAGAAGCTGCCACTGGCCCATCTATTGTTGGAACTTGAATCATTTCAGCCAGTTCCACATTATAATTCTTCCTCTTATTCCCACCTGGTGTTGGGAAAATCACTGAGTTGTCTAACTGCCCCTCCATGACTTCCATGAACAGCTCTGGGAAGGCACCACCTTGCTTTCCACTTTAGTTCTTGCAAAAAGCCAATCCTTGGGATCTGAAGAATCTGGAGCAGGTTCCTCTGTTTGTGTGGCAATCTCCAAACCTGTCGCTACCTTGGCTTTACCTAACAGCATTTTAAACAGTGCTGGCAAAATAGGCCTGTGAAAGCTGGGACCTCTGTCTCATTCTCTTCTTCATCAGAGAATGCTGTCTCCCTCTGTTCTTCCTCTCCTGAGGTTGAAGCCTCACTTTGGGTGTATGATCGCATTGAATTTGATCTCTGAAACTCTAATTCCTCTCCCATCTCCCTGGCCAGTGAGGGCTGCCATTTATCAGACCTTCTCTCATTATTCCCCAAGTTAGGTTGGACACATTTTCCCTCCCTAACCTCTGTAAGCATTTGTAACATTAGGGCTTTCATTTCCTCCCTAAAGGTCTGTTCTCAGAGTTCTGCTACTGTAGGACTGAACTGGTCTCCATTGCCAGCCTTCTTCTCTAGGGGAAAGGCTCCCAGCTCTCACTGAATTCCTGAGAGCTTCCCTGCATCTCTGATACACACTCTCTTTCAGACAAAGAGCTGGCTGACTACACTGCTCACTTGCTCAATCTGGTGTTGCCTCATGAGAGCAAGTTTCCTGTTGCTTTGTTACCACTGGCCGACTTGCTGAAGCACAGGAATTTCCATTCCTCTCCCCCTCCTTTTTAGCCCTTGGAAAGCTCTTTTCAATGGCCCTTTATCTCCTTAAAACATCCTTTTCATCAGATTTGGACATTTTAATGAAGGGCTTTTCTCTCTCCTCAGCCTTTGATGTTTACTGGGCTCTCTGATTCCTTTTAAGATCTGTTCGGTCTGGTGATTCCTGGTCTTCCAAGCCTGCCTCCATCTCTGAAAACTTAGCCATACTGTCCCCCTTTGTTTTTTGGGACAAGCAACTTCGCCCTCACTGGAGCTCAGCTGACGTGGTCTGTTACTTCCTGACCGCTCGAGAGTATGCTCAGCCTCAGTTGAGTATGGACTCTAGTCTCCTGCTTCATTGGGTCTTGCAGGGATTACTTTTTAGAGTGTGCTTAGCCGCAACCGAGTATGGACTCTCTTAGTTTTTGGGGGAGCCTCTTCCTGCCTTTTAAGGGCTTCACGAAGCATTTTCCTGCAGTCTGATGCCTGCTCTGCCCTTCCGGAGCTGCTGTGGCTTCCTTCTAAACTCCTGTCAGCTGTTCAGCAGTTCCTGCTTATTCTTCACCCTTTCAGGATAGCTTTTTCTTCAGGATAGCTGAGCACTTGCCTATTTACCCTCTGAGCCCCTCTATTTGCTCTCTTGTTACTGGATGATCAAGCTCTCTCCCCTTCAGCTCCTCTAATTCAGGGTAGCAGAGTACAAGCAGCTCACTCTCCTTAAAACCGTGCAGCTTTTTTCTTCGCACTAAACAGTTGTTTAGCGCTCTCCTGCTTTGCTAACGACCCGTGGATTCCCCACTTGTCTAAGGTCTGTGTCTCTATCACTTAACCCACAGTTTGTAGTTTTTTAATTCCTCTTTCTCTGCACTGTTCGTAGAATCCAAAACGTGATTTTCAAACTTTTCCTCTGAGCACTTTTGCATGAAGACTGAGTCAAGAACTGGACATGTGTAGTGGAAGGAGGCGGGACTAATCTTTGATTGACTCAATCTTCAAGCAAGGAAGCAGAGACTATCCACGCTTTGGATTCTGCAACCCATACCACTGAGGAAAAAAATGAAGTTCAACAACTGTAGAATCAGATTGCAGCATAACAAAATTGACAAGAATGAAGGGGAGCTGAATACTTTCTGAACGTATTGTATTGTATAAATAAATAAATGTATAAATAAATAAATGAATCTTATATTTAGGATATACTGTGACAAAAATAGCTAAAACACATCACTATCGAAAGTTGAGATTTACAATTAGCTTGGATTGTAAAAAAATACTTGGGATGCTATTTTGTCTAAAATACATCGAAATATGTTTGAATACATAGAGACTGAACTGAGTATGTAGTCAAATTAACTTGTAGACTGACCACATTTCAACAGGAATTCCAATGATAATTCCTATTAGATATGTATGTTGCACAGATTGAGAAAACTCAAGAAAATTTTTATAATGGGAAAAGGCTCGTTGATTTTTATGAGAATGGTAGGTTTAATCTAGCAGATTTTCAAGTTCATCACTGGACTTTTAATCTTATGTAGAATTTTTAAAAAATCGATTATCATTCCCTTAGGGCTTGTTTAGCAAATCAATTTGTGTTACCTTTGAAATCATTTCAAGTTACTGGATCTGACATAAAGGATTAAAATTGCATATATTAACATAGGATCATTAATTATTGTAATTTCTCTTAAACACTTAACATTGAAAGATAAATTGTATTAGACAAATTTGGATTTAATTAATACAATTTTTCCATTTGTAGTAACTTACCAAACGTACATGAGTACTCCATCTTGCACTGCGTTTTATGGCTCCTATTACTGTATTGATTTCACCTTGTACAATGTAAATATTCTTATCTACAATCCTGGCAGTCCTGAAACAGAGACATGAAGTTACTATTCCACCAAAAATTCTCTACATCTGATCAACATTCTCTACATCTGATCCAATAATTAGGAAACAAATGCCCCAAAATAAAAAGTTTGAAAAGAGACAGAAGACATTTTTTTTAGGAAAGTAGCAATGATCTGAATTGCACCAGAGCAGTCTGCTTTATATACTATAAATAATTGATAGCTGTTTCTCAACACTGAATTTACAAACTCATAAAAATTATAAAAACAGTTCCTTTCATACTTCAACACTGACATATAGGATTACAAAAAAGTGAGTGTTCTGGGCTGCATGAAGCCCAAAGGTTAGTTATGCCCCATTGCACTTCCTCACATTCTCAGCTGTATTTCTCCTTCAATGCACTGCTAGATTTCTCATTAAATAGTCAGTTCAGAATACTGCTGTACTGTTTTTTTCCTATCTGATCTCAAGTAGGATATATCATCCTGCTTTCCCTAATGCATTTAATGCTACTTCTTGTTTTAATTTTTCATTCATGCCTGAAATTATGTAATTTTTAGCCTACTTTTTGCTACTGTGTCTTCTATACTGCTGTTTCTTTCTCCTCCAATTCCACTTTCCACAAACATCTCTATATCCTTCTTAGCATATTTTGCCTAGTAGTTTTCTGACTGTTTTTAATTTTTTAAAATCAATGCTTTTTATTTATTAAATATATCATACAAATTAAAACATATACATCTACAGTACAAAATAGATACCTTAAAAATAAAAATAAAAAATGGAAAAGAAAAAGATAAAAAAGAGAAATAAAAAAACTTCTGCCATCATCCCGAGCAGTATAATCAACACTAAAAACTTATAATTATCTCTTAAAATACAACAAAATCTCTCTTTGTATCTTTAAAAAATTCTGCAGAACTTTTCTTGATGATAAAGGTAATCCTCAACTTACAATGGCAAATAGTCATACAGCATGACAACATTATTTAATGATGGCAATCCCTGTTGTCCTGGTAACTACTGTTAACTGAATCCCATAGTTGTTAGGAAGGCAACTTTCTGCCAGCTTCTCACAACACAAGTCAATGGGGAAGCCACTAGGACGTTGCAAGTCCCAAGGTTTACAGGCAGGAAAGTGGCTGCTAACACACAGGGAGGGGGATTGGAAGGGGCACTCAAGAGGCACTGTGCAGGGGGTATGTGAGGGCAGAGGTAGCCATGCAGGGCAGAGGTAGTCCAGAGGGCACGTCAGGAAGGGTGCACAGGAGTCAGCATGGGTCATGGAGGGTTGAAAGAGTGAGCAAGAGGCATCAGACAAATTGGAAATGATGCACAAGAATGTGCAAGAGGTGTTCTGCAGTCAGGGAGGGTGTCCAGGAGTACAGCGCAGACCATGTTCATAGGAATGTGTGGGTGGTCAGCACAAGCGCATAGGGCCTGTTTTATTACATTATAAGCCATTCAGAATCATCTTCTCTCCCTAGAACACTCAAGACTGCTAGCAGACAAAATAAATATATGTGATATACAATAACTAGAAACCAATTAAAATACATGACCAGTAGATATGTCATAAATAATGCATTAGAATCATCTGCAAGTATTTAATTTGCTAGTATCATCTCTTGAAAACCACCATCATCCAAGTAGCAAGAAATATTCTTAAACTGTAGACCAGGGGTGTCAAATACAAGGCTCAGGGCTCAGATCCACCCCGTGTGGAGCTGCAATAGAAACAGCAAAGGACCGGCCCATTGTCAAGCCTGAATCTGGCCGAGTGGTGGACGGTTCCTTTCTGGTGGGGAGTTTGTTTCTACTATGGGTTATTCTCACATGAATTCAGGTTGACAGTTTGGAGCTGAAGGAGGAGAGCAGAGGTGGATGAAGACTTCAGCCAAAACAACATACTTAGCTGATGAGTCAGATACATTCCAATGGCAGGCTGGCCAGAGGAGGAGAGAAATCACCAAGCAACCAGTCCTTATCCTGATTGGACAGTGTGACATATTGTTTTGGAAAAAATGAGGAACTTTAAGTGGGATGGGAAGTGCAGGAACTTTTAGTACCTTTTAGTAGGACCAGTTGCCGTCACCACTCGAGGAAGAGATGGGGCCCATCAACTCTGGGTGAGTTGAGGCCACAGGATTTCTTGGCAACAATGCGCAATCGGCGTGTGGGGAGCCTCCCAAGGGACTTCAGCAGGATGACCCATGACCACCCAGGGCCGCAGCAGAGCCCACCCAAGGCACCATGGAGAAGGCTGCTTTCCCGACTACCCACAGCCCCAGCAGATGGCCGGTGTAGCCCGACGGGAACTGAAACCCAGGTTACAGCTGGCCACATGCCCAGTAGCTCCTTGCTCCTCACCCACTTCAGCTGCTGGGGCTGGTCCACCCTCCCTACCAGCCTGTATCCCCACCGCAGATCAAATACCAGCCTCCAAAGTGCCAGCTCAGCCAACAGATCCCTCCACGGCTGGGAGAAGCTTTCACCCCGTCTGTGGGATCCTTAAGCAGTGGCCCCAAGGGAATCACCAGAGCAACCCAGCGAGGGAGGAGGCAACTCACACAACTATTCATGTCCCCCCCAGAGGGGCTGGGAACTGCCTGAATGGGATTACCACCCCAGCTGTGGCTGGATTCGGTTGCAATGGGTCCTTACCTCAAACCCGCCTCTGCCTCCTGCACTAATTCTTTGTCTCACCAGTCGGCAGCCCAACCAAAGAGACGCCCACTTGGCCGACAATTTGCCACTGGGAACCCTGGGAAAGGGCTGAGAGGGATCCCCCCCCAATGGCCAACTGAGGGGCCCATAGAGTCAAAAGCCCCTGACCTGACCAGACCCAGGAGAAAACTGTGCAGGAGGAAGAAAGGAGGAAAATTCACCCGCCAGGCTACAGAGGTCCCCAATCCCCCAGCTGAGGGAGAGGGAATGCCCGTGACCTATGACAACAACAAAGGTGAAGATGACCTGATAGTGAGTAAAGCCATTTGCCATTAAATTGAAGTAAAAAGCACCAAGCACCGGGGCCCAGGGGTAAGTGAAGGCCATAATCAACATGGGCTGTATCTGCTGCCTGATCAACCTACCTACTGTCCTAAAGCTGGGGATCCAAAAGAAGATGACTCGACCCGTACAGTTTAAGCAGGTCAATGGATCATTGATAGGTGGTGCCCCTGCCACCCTCCTTACCAAGCTCATAAGACTGCAAATGGGTCACCACAGAGAGCCTCCACTTCATGGTGGCACCAAAGATGAGAGAGGTGGTGATCCTGGGGCTGAAGCTGGACAAGTTGGAACCTACCATCATATGGAAAGTTGGTTACAGAGAACTGAAAATAGGGATAGGTGCTCACCCCCCTCGTCTATTTACCAGAGAAGAGGCTGCCCAGACACGGGATGACACTAACTGGAAGAGAAAGCTGCTGCTGCCTCACAACCGCTCCCAGGCACCCCTCAAATCCTGAGAGTGTATCAGAACCTAGCAGTGGTATTCAGCGAGGAGGTGCTAAACTTGCTGTGCTGTAGAGTTCATGCTGGGAGCTAAACTACCCAAGCCAAATATGCACTCTATGACCCCAAAAGAGATGAAAGAGCTTGTTGTTATATGGGACAAGAGAAATAAGACAAGTTCACACTTCCTAAATCATCAAATAAGAGAAGCACTATTGGGAGATCTGGAATAGAATCAGGAAAAAACATTACATTAAAATACCAGGCTGGCTTTCCACTATGGAAGCTATGATCTACCCAAATACTTTGGATATAAATAAAATTGTTAGATATAACGAAGTATTAGATGATCAAGGGATCCTGAAGACAAACCAAAAATTGAAAGAGGAAGGGATAGTGATAGATTGGTGGTCTTATCTACAACTGCAAACAAAATACAAAAAGGATGTAGAAGAATTTGGTATAGATAAAATGCCACAATTAGATAAAATATTATTAGGATCTGAGGAAAAATTTATAACTGAAATGTATAGTTATCTTTTAAAATTCAACAGAGAAGAGGAGATGGTGAAACCAATGATAACCTGCATGAAAAAATTTGGAAACAGTATGCAATTAGATGATTGGGAAAGATTATGGACCAAAAATTATAAATTAACATTGGTAGCCTCATACACTATAAAGAAAACCTGTACAAAATCTTTTATCACTGACATCTAGCTCAGTGAGATTGGCTAAAATTTATCCAAATTTAAAACCAGAATGTTGGAAATGTAAAAAGAAACCTGGTACATTCCTTCATATGTGGTGGACCTGCCCAGAAGTGAAGGAATTCTGGAATAAGATAAAAATCTGGTTACAGGAAATAACAAGTCTAAAGATAGTACCAAAACCTGAAATGTTCCTACGAGGAATAACTAAAGGTGAATATACAAAAGATATTGAATGTTTAATGATATTAACAGTGGCCAGGATATTATATGGTCAAAATTGGAAATTAGATGACATGAGTATAAAAAAAGTAATGGATTGCGCAGAAATGAACAAATTCAAAAGGGAATTACAGGAGAGGGGAAAAAAAGAATACGGCCTGGGAAAAATGGTATGTCTGGTTAGACAACAGAAAAAATATATAATGCAAAAGTAGAAACGCTAAAATTGTAATTGTAAATAGTGTATGTACAATAATATGTGTATGTACAGAATGGAATAACTGATGTCACAAAACTGCAAAAAATATATAGAGAATTTGTTTTTAAAGGTGAAAATTTAATAAAATTTATTTAGAATAGAGATGAAAGAGCTAAGGAAGTACACTGACGCAAACCTAACCCAGGGGTTCATTCAGCCAGGAAAGTCTACGGTGGACACCCGGTCCTCTTTAAGGAGAAGGATGGGTCGATGAGGCTGTGTGTTGATTTTAGTGGAATTAACAACATATGCATGGAGAACACCTATCCACTCTCCCTCATGAAGGACATGTTGGTCCACCTGGCTAAGGGGAAGGTGTTCATCAAACAGTACTTACAAGAGGCCTACTATCAGGTGTGAATCAGAGAAGGGGACAAGTGGAAAACTGCCTTCAAGTGCCCCCTTGGTAGCTTTCAAAGTAATGCCTTTTGGGTTGCAAGGGGCCACAGCCATCTTCATGCAATTAATAAATGAGGTGCTGCATGACAACCTGTACAAAGGGGTTCTTGTGTATCTGGTGACATTCTCATCTTCACTGAAACCCTACAACCACATATGAAACTAGTGCGCCAGGTGTTGGGAAAACTCCTGGTGGCCAATCTATACGCAAAGCTGTCAAAGTGCGAATTCCACAAGACCAGTCTAGACTACCTGGGTTAAACTGGGTTAAACATCGGGGGGAGGAACCTTCTGCCCGATGCATTGTCACGTAAACCAAAATACCACAGTAAGCGGGAAGAAGCAATTCACACAATGATACTCCTCTCAATCTGCATTGCAAGCAATAACCAGGGGCCAGGCTACACGAAGGAGAGCTACGGATGGGGGGGTGAAATGACCCAAAAGCTGAAAGACAAACTTCCAGCTAACCCATGACACAAAGATAACCAGGAATACTAACCCTCAAGAATGGACTAGGCTGGAAGGGCTCTAAATTGTATGTGCCTAGCAGTTTGTGGCTTCAAGTCCTTCAACAGAGTCACGACACCAAACAAGCAGGCCATTTCGGCTACCTGAAAACCCTGCACTTGGCCAGAAGGCAGTTCTGGTGGCCAAGGAAGAAGAAAGACATTGAGGACTATGTAAAAAGTTGTGCCACTTGCACAGCAATGAAGACGAGACCGGGGAGACCTCCTGGGCTACTCTAGCAAATGGTAGACCCATCCCAACCCGAGGATGAGACAGCTATGGATTTCATTGTTGAGCTCCCTGAGAGCAGGGGGAATGCAGTCATCTGGACTGTTATAGATCTGTTCTCGAAACAGGCCCATTTTGTCCAGGGCTCCCATCAACACAGAAGCCCCCTAACCTATTTATCAAACATATTTATAGGCTGCATGACGTCTCCCACAGGATCATCTCTGATCAGAGGGTACAATTCACTGCTAAATTCTGGAGAGAGCTCATGAGGGCCCTTGGATCCTTGCAAAGGCTTAATTCAGCATTTAATCTTAGCACTAACAAGGCCACGGAATGGATTAACGCCATGGTGGAGCAATACTTAAGGTGTTATATCAACTATAAGCAAATGGACTGGGCAGAGTTGCTACCATTTGCTGAAGTGGCATGCAATAATGCAGTGTACAGTAGCACTGGTCTGACCCCTTTCCAGGTGGCCAGTGGCGTGGAGTTTGTTCCATGCCAGAGCTCCCTAGGGAGCCACCATCCTTCGCGTTGCTAGCAGAGTAGATGGAATTGCTGAAGAAAGCATGGGAGAATACGAAGCAGGCCCCAAGAGAGACAGCGAAAACTCATAAAAAGCAGGCTGGTAAATGCCAGTCTCCCCAGCCACAATTTAAAGTGGGGGGTAGGGTTTACTCATCCACGAAGAACCTGAAATTAAAACTAGTCTCTAAGGTTGGTCCCAAGTTTGTGGGGCTGTTCCCTATAATGAAAGTGATAACTGTACAACTTCAACTGCCCGGGTTGTTGGGAAAGGTACATCCAGTTTTCCACAATAGTCTGTTGAAATCTGCAATGTGATTGCAAGTCCGACATGTAGACCCCCCTAGGCCCCTGGTGATTGAGAGCCAGATGTACTATGAGGTAAAGAAAATTTCAGACTCGAGAGTGCATAAGGGGCAGTTTGATGTATTGGAAGAGGTGCCCTCTTTCTGAGGCCACCCGGATGAAGTGTTGGAAAGTGAACACAGATACATTAATAAAGCAATTCCATGACAAGTACCCTCAGAAACTGAAGGGTGCAGAAATGTTCCTTCAATTGATGGGGAGGCAGCCTGTCAAGCCTGAATATGACCAAGTGGTGGCTGATTCCTTTCCGGGGGGGATGTTTCTACCAGGGGCTATTATCACATTTTCTTTATTCTTATCTTCCTTCTAAGATGGCGACATATGCATAGATGCTGCGGCTTTGAGCTCCTGGTGTTACAATGGAGTGGGCAAAAGCTAGCCTATACCAGCAGGCCGTTACTGAAGATTGGATTTTCTAGTTGACTAGATATTACCAGCGACTTCCAGTGGTCTCATAATATACCGAGTGATGTAGTAAGACTGCCAGGCTCTCCATGAATGGTTGTTGGGCCTGGGAGGTGGTGTCGACAGCGAAGACAGAGGAAGCAGAAGCAGGGACGCAAAGCTGGTTTGCTAGCTCAGTTACAGAAGCAGCCTCACAGACCAACATTACCATATATTTTTCTAACCAACACTAGATCTTTTGTCAACAAAACTGATGAAATAGAACTATGGACGATGGTGAATAAGCTTATTTGCAATGACTGGCTTCATCCACTTGTACTGGATACGTCAGTGGAGCTAACTAACCACACCACACACTGCTTCGACAGAAATAGCAATTCCGGTAAAAGCAAAGGTGAAGGGTTTTGTATTTACACACATAATGACTGGTGAACTAACAGGAGAGTTACTTTTACACACTGCTCTCCAGATGTGGAATTCTTAACTGTCATTTGTTGGCCATTTCATTTATCTAGAGAGATTTTTGTTAAAATTATCACCACTGTCTATTTTCCACCTGATGCAAATGTTAGCACAGCACTCTCTAAGTTACATGACGCCATCGAGAGACTGCAGCAAACTTACCCTGAGGGCACTTTTGTCGTATTTTGAGATGTATTTCATGTTGAGGGGGGGACTGCACCAAGGGAGGCTCATTCAATTTCATTGTACATATGCATTGACAATAAAGGTTTACTTGATTTGATATGAATTCAGATTGACAGTTTGGAGCTGAAGGGGGAGAGCAGAAGTGGATGGAATCTTCAGCCAAAACAACATAATTAGCCAATGAGTCAGATATATTCCAATGGCAGGCTGGCCAAAGGTGGTGGAGAGAACTCGCCAAGCAACCAGTCCTTATCCCAATTGGATAATGACATATTATTTTGGAAAAAATGAGAAGCTTTATTTTAAGTGGGGTGGAAAGCATGAGAATTTTTAGTACTACCCTCTTGAGCTCCATTTTCGCTGACAGAGGCCATGGCTTCTGGTTGGCCAGATGAAGGCCGTCACAGCCAAAAATGGAGATCAGGAGCCCATTTTTGTTGGTAGAGCACTCAGACTACCACAAGCATTCCAACATGAGTGACATCAAGCTGGCCCCACCTACCCTAGCCCCGCCCATCCTGGCCCTCTGAGGTCAAATCCTGATGCAGACCTCAATGAAATCGTGTTTGACACCCTGCTGTGGACACACACTTTCATGAGATCATAAACCAAAGAATGACTCTGAATAAACATAACAACATAAGTTATCTGGTAGAGAAAGTTGCTCAGATACATTCAGAACTGGACTTCTACTGAGTTATTCCACTTGAAGTTCCTAGAGTTTGATCTTGTGAGTTTAATTTTGGAAGAGTTTGAGTCTGTAACACCTAAGGAAATAGACAGCTTTGAGATTCTGGCTGTGAGATTCCTCATCTATTTACTGGATTTACATCATCATTGAAAGGATATAAACTAAATCCATTCCATATATATACTCTGTGTGTGTGTGTGTGTGTGTGTATGTGTGTGTGTGTGTGTAATTTTTTGTAAAATATAAAGTTAAAAGATAAAACAGAAGTAAATACCAGTATTTGAAAGAAGAAAAAAGGATTTTCACTGGTGGAAGGAATGGGTGTTGTCTTACCTGAATGCCATTTCATTTGACTCTGGGGATAAATGCTGGATCCAACCTCAAAACTACCCAATGAGGGTGAAAAATACAGAGGCCTGGGAGAACTGAGAGAGCAACCAACTCAGATACTCTTCTGGTGGAAATGATAGCCACCAAGAAGGTTACCTTCAGGGTAAGAAGATGCAGATTAGCCAATCAGAGTTCAAATGGAGCCTTAGTCAGGGACTGCAACACCTTAGACAGATCCCAGGTAGCATACCTGTGTACTACAGGAGGGTGAAGATTAGCCACTCCTCTGAGGAACCTATGGACTGTAGGATGACGTGCTAAGGACTCAAATTTTCCATAACTTAACACTGAAGAAACAGCCGCCATCTGATGATGAAGGCTGTTGGGAGAAAGGCCCCTATCCAGACCAGCCTGTAAAAACTAAAGTATATTTTCTACAGAGGCCTCTAAAGGCTGGATGTTTGATTAGGAGCACCAACGAGAAAAAGCTTGCCAGGTAGCATCATAGTTGCGGATGGTGGAAGGTCTCCTGGAGGCCTGAATGGTTTGGATCACTTTATTAGAGAAATGGGGGCATTTTAACATGCTCTACTCCAAACTGTCAGTTGTAGCCACTGGGGCTCTGGATGGATCAGGGACCCCTGGAGGAGAGCGATAACATATTTAGGAATCCGCCAAGGAAGAACTACTGAGAGACCCATTAAGTCTGCAAACCAAGGGCACCAAGGCCAGTAAGAGGCCATTAAAATAATTTCAGCTCTTTCAACCAAATTTTTTTGTACCACAGCCGACAGCAAAGGCAATGGAAGGAAGGCAGAGAATAAATCTGGAGGCCACCTACTATGAGTGTCAGTCCCTTCAGCCCCCAGGGAGGCAAATCTAGAAAAGAATCTAGGTAACTTGAGTATTGAGAGGGGTGGCAAACAAATCCACCATCGGAAGTCCGAATCTTTGAGTAATTTGTAGGAACAGGGAAGGATGCAGCCTCTATTCCGTGTGGTCAATGGTAGCTCTGCTTGAACCAGTCAGCCTGCACATTATCCGAGCCAAAGATATGCTCAGCCCAAATCAACAGGTGAAACCACTTTGCCCATCTACCCAAAGCTTGACATAAGGGATTTGGACCTGGTGCCCCCATCTGTTAATATGGGCTTTGGCGGCTATATTGTCTGTCAAGACAAAGACATGTGAGCAGAGATGTGGTGACTAAATGTTCTGAGGGCTAATCGGACAGCCCTAAGCTCCAACCAATTGATATTGTGTACTTGCTCCTCAGTTGACCAGATGCCCTCAGCCATGTGAGAACCCAGATGAACTCCCCAACCAGATAAGGAGGCATCAGTCATGAGGATGAGTCTGTTCTCCACCTTGAAGGACTGACCCTTAGAAATGGCTCAGGAGAGTGCTTAGGCACTCATTAAGGAGTGACTCTTACTGGTCTTCTGATGAGGCAAAAGGAACCACTGGATGGCCCTGGCATGGAGCCTGGCCCAAGAAATAATACCAATACATGAAATCATCTTACCTAAAAGTTGGGAGAGATGAGCTAAAGGAGTGGAGCTCTCTTTCATTATGCGCTTAACAAGCAACTGCAGGCTGTCTTGCATTTCCTGTGAAAGGAAACCTGACAACCCCAGGTGTCAATAGTGGCTCCCAAATGAAGCAGACGAGGGGAAGGATTAAACTGGTTCTTTTTAATATTAATAGAAAACCAAGATCCTGCAATACAAAGATGGTGGTATGCAGGTCCCTCTGAGCCCTTTGAAAAGAAGGGCTATCTTCTAAATAACATTGCAGATGCACCGGGAAAGAACGTAGGTGCAGTGCTAGAATAGCCAAAACTTTGGTGAACACTTTAGGGGCAGAAGAAAACCCAAAGGGAAGGGCTCTGTATGGGAATACCGCCCCTGATAACAAAACCTTAAGAAACTTCTATGTGAATTACATATTAGAATGTGTAAATAAGTTTCTATCAGATCTATGGAAGTGAGGAAGTCCCCCTGCCTGACGCTCTCCAGAATAGGCTGGAGGAAATGCATTTTGAAACAACTAAAACTATAAATTTATTGAGCCTTTTCAGGTCAAGAATTGCCCTCCACTCCACCTAACCCAAGGCCTTGGGGATGACAAAGAGTCTGGAATAGAACCCTGTTCCCTGCTGGTCCTCTGGGACCTTTTGGGTGGTTCTGGATAGCTGATTCCATGAGCTCTCTTCACACCTTATCTCTAGATATAGGGCAGGAGATAAGAAACCTCGGAGGAGTGGAGTAGAACCCTATTGAAAGACCCAATCATACTGTATTTAACACCCAAGCATCTGATGTAATCTCTCCCATTTGTCAGCAAACCTAGCTAACCATCCACCAATGGGGAAAGTCTGAGAAAAATTAGCACTGGCGATGGAATGGGCGACTTCCTCCTCCTCAAAAGGGGTGCTTGCCCAAAAACTGCTGTCTACCCTTGCCTGGATGATCTGGAGGAGTCTCAGGATGTTGATAGGGGGATGGAAGCTGGATCCAGATTCTGCCTGGAAAGACAGGCACCTGAAGTAAGGAGCAGGTCAATTCTCTGCCCTCTTGCAAAGCGATGGAAGTACCTTCCTCTTATACTTGGTTTCAACCAGGAACAATTCTAAGGCTTCCCCCCCAAAATTGTCCCCTCGCACAGGGGTAGATGCTAGTTTCCACTTCCTCCTTCCATCAGCCTGCCAATTACGCAACAAATACATGCATCTGGCTGCCATGGAAAAAGCAATAGCTTTTGTGGCAAATCTGGCCCCATGAAGAGTGGCATCTGCTGTGAATTAAGCTGCAGCTACAATCTTATTGAGATCCTGATGGGTTCAGATGTCTGCTGCAGGAATTCTCTCTTTTGGCTGTCTCAACCATTTAAATGATGTTCTGGTGAAGAACGAGGCTGCTGTAGATGCCTTGACCACCCAGGCCACCGCCTGGTGCTATCTTCGGAGAGACTGTTCGATCCGCTTGTACTCAGCCTTGAGGACATCTTCCGGATCAGAAGGAGCTGAAGAGGTGGAGGTCAATGCTGCTACAGTTGATCCACCATGGGCACTTGTAGGCTCTTGGCGAGTTCTGGACCTACATTGAAAAACCTACGGTCTGAAGACAAGAGGTTGGGTCCTGTAGGAGACTTCAGCTGCCTCTGAATGACCTTCAGAAAAAACCTGGGATATGTGACCACCTCCTTTTCTCACCATAGGTTCATCGAAGAGAACATCTGACTCTTCGGCAGACACCTATGGGAGGTGAGCCACAGCATCATAATCATCAGCATCCTTCAGACTGTCCGTGTTTCTGGCTTTGAATAGCAAAGGTGTGAACAAGGTATACTTGAAACCACCTGTGAATACTGGGATCTCAGGGGTATGGTCTTCATCCTCAGACATGTCAGACTCTCTCTTGTCAGGCTTGCCAATCAAGGAATGCTCAGCAGCCACAGATGGAGCATAGGCCGACGCAGAAGGAGACATACATTCCTGAATCAAGGAACCCCTTTCTGAAAGTAGAACGTCTTGATCCTGGGAAGGTCTCACCGAAACCTCAGATGCCACTGAAGAATGTCGGGAAACCTATGGATACCTTTAAAGATACCTTTTCTGATAGCCCTATCAAACAAGATCTGTAGATTAACCAGGACATCTGGTTCAGAAGACTTAGCAGGTCTAAGACCAGCAGCAATGGGAATAAATGTAGCCTCTACTCCAGGCCTACTGTATTCTTGCTCCTGCCAAGGTACAGCTCTGAATCCCCCTTTAAGATCACCAAAATGACTTCCCTCAGCTGAGGGTAGAGGAGAAGCCTCCCTTCCAGCTGCATCAGAGGACTAAGTTTGAGCTATGGTCCTGGAAGAATGTCTAGGTTTCTGATCCTGAATGTCAACCTCACTGTGATGAAAAGCAGGAGAAGTTTCTTTTTCTGGAGATCTTGTGCTAAAGGCCTTTTGCACCTTGGCAATATGCTTCTCTGTGGCCTTTTGGCGTCTGGAAGTATCCTTCTCCTCCACCCTAGAGGCTTCTTAGTTGGCTGTTTTCCCTGTTTGATACTTGAAGCAGATGGAGCTGCCCTGTGGGATCTTGCTGATCTGGAGGCCCTGCTGTCTCTAGGGACATCTACCATCTTGACTGCAGAAAACCTTTTGGACTAAGAGTCCAGAGCAAGGAGGAGAACACAAGAAGGGTTTTTCATTTATAAAAACCAGGGAATATCTTTTTTTTAATCCTCAACCTCCAAGAACCACTTTTCTTCCCTAACCCTAACCCTATGCAACTTCAATAGGAGGTTTTAACACCTCCTACTGGGACTCATACCCATTGGAGCCTAATAGGGCTATTAAATATAGACCAGCCCTAGCCTGAAGCCTGGAGGAGCTAGTCTACTTTGAAATTAGGGACAGGTACCCCACCGGAATGAAATAAATTAAATGGCGCCTACCCTTCGTTGTCTTCAAGCCCAACAATGACAAAAGGCTGATGGCCTAGTGCTGGCCAGGCGCTGGAGTGGTGGAGGAGCAGGACTCGTCTCTCCAAAATGGCTGCTTCAAGCCTAGAAGACTTTCAAAATGGCCACTGGCCACGAGGTGAATCAAAATGATCTGTGGCCACAAGGCTTCCTGCTTCATCGAGGATCCCCAATGGAGGTTCCCTGGCCTTTGGCTGCTCCCTGGAGCACAGGGGCAGCTGCTGGGCTGGCCACTCAAATCGCAGCTCTCCTGTTTGCCATGGAGGCTTGGAATTAGCCCTGCAGCTCAGAATAGTGTGAGCCGATGCTACCCACACTTCAAAATGGCCGCTTAGCTCCTACAGCTTCCTCTTTGCCATGGAGACCTGAAAACGGCCCCGCGGCCCTTGCTGGAGTGCCAGAGCAGCTCTCAGCTTTTGCGCGGCTCCAAGAAACAGCTAAGAGTTGGAGCCGCGTTGTTTTGAAGTTTGAGGCCTTTTTTGTCTATTTTTTTTCTTTTTTCTGTTTTCTCAATGAAAGGCTGCCTTTGGGAATTAAAGGCAGGAGAGACAGTGACTTGTGTCCATCCTGACTGAGGAATGAGTCGAAAGCTGGCAGGAGCCACCTAGAGTAGGAGGAGCTAATCTAATCATCCTTTTAGGCAGACTCAGTCGAAGCAGTTAGGACAAGAGCAACCCACTCCTGACCTGTCTCAGCCTTACAAGGGAGAATTACTTCCAATTCTCTTTGGTATAGATAAATAAAAACTATATCAAACTCTTTCTCTAATCCCAATCAACTTTTCATTTCTTTCAGTTTCTAAAACATGCAAAAATGGTTTCCAAGTAGAAATAAAGTCGTGACAAATTTCATCAATTTTACCATCTCCATCAATTCTACCAGCATGACCATCCTTTCACCCCAACTATATCTATATCTATATCTATATCTATATCTATATCTATATCTATATCTATATCTATATCTATCTAATCTATCTATCTGTCTGTCTATTAATCAAGATACTCGAAGAAAAAGTAAAGGGTCTAGAGAAAACTTTAACCACTCTGAAACTCAACCAAAATGAGAAACCCCAAATTTTGCAAGATATGCCCAAATTGAATTTCATAATGATCAAACAACTTCTAAAAGAATTGACCACTTAGAACAAGGGTGTGAAATTCAAGGCCCGTGGGCCAGATTTGGCTTGTGAGGTGCTTAGATCCAGCCTATGGGGCTGGCCTGGAAATAGCAAAGGACCAGCCTGTGGTGCCTCTGTTAGAAAAAATAGGTTGCGGGGGGGGGAGCGCAAGCAGCCCCCATGAGGTCCATTTTGGCCAGTATGGTGCTGCAGGAGGCCAACAGGCCAAAAAAAGGGCCATGCAGGGGCCATCCATGGCCCTGTGCCCAGTTCTGCCCAATTTTCCCAAATAGGCTGCTGCAGGAAAGCATCCATCCTATCTCCTCCCTCTGCACCAGACCATGGAGGACAACTTCAATGATGATCTGGTCCTCCAAGAAATCCAGTTTGAGACCCCTGCCTTAGAATAAAAGGATGGATGGAAAGGGGTGTTGGTCCTATCTCAATGCTTCTTCTCGGGGAGACAAAAGGAGAATCCAGGATGAGTAGTCTCTAGTCTCCTCGCTCTGCAGACCGAGTTGAAAAACTGAGGACACACCTCCTGGTAACAGTCCCCAGTTCTGAACAACATCAAAGCGAATTCAGCTGCTCCTCATCCTCAGATAGGTCCGTTGATACTACGAAAAAAAGGGACATTTCCTCCCTATTTCAACCTGATAGCATACAGGTGGGACTGGATTCTCCCTTCAGCTCCACAAGAAGCGTTCAGGTAGGACCAACGCCCCTTCTCCACTGAGCCAAAGGGAGAATCCAGGATGGGACATACCAAAGCTGACTGATGGCTGTCCTACGGGTGGGATCTGGATTGGTTGGAGGTCCCCACCTCGACATGTACACCCTGCAGGACTCATCTTCCAAAGGACATCTCTGCTGAGGCAAAGGAGTCAATTTTGTAATGTCTTATGAATGGGATCCAGAATCGATGCCTGCATTGCCCAGGCTGCAGTGGTTGCTGCACTTCTGGTTGAGTGCACAGTGATTCTCCTGGGTACAGGAAGGCTCTGTAACTCATTGGCCTTTGCAATGCAGTCTCTGAGACAGCGACCCACTGTGAAAGGTGTCATTCTGAGACCCAGAGTTGACAGCTGAAAGGAAACAAACAGGGCTTCCATCCTCCTAAGAGAAGAAGTTCTTTTAATGTAAATACGGAGGGCCCTCCTAACGTCCAAGGTGTGCCATTTTCTCTCCAGTGCAAAGGTAGGCTCAAGACAGAAGGTTGGCAAAATCAACTCCTGTGAACGATGGAATAAGGAGTTCACCTTGGGCGGAAAGGTAGGGTCCAACCGCAGAACCACCCTGTCTGCGTGGAATATGCACAGATCCTTCCTGATGGATAAGGCCACCAACTCCGAGATACGTCTGGGCGAGGTAATGGCCACCAAAAATAACATCTTCCACGTAAGTAGGCAAAAGCAGACTTTACGCAAGGGTTCAAATGTGGGAGAAGTCAGTGCTTGGGCAAATCCCAGGTGGGGGAGCGGTGGACCATTGGTGCCCTCAAATTTGTGGCTCCCCTAAGGAAGGCTTTCACCCTAGAGTGTTGGGCCAGAGTAGTAGAGCCCTTGACCGAAATCACCAAGGCCAAGTCAACCACCTGTCTCTTCAAGGTACTGGGGGTGAGACCTCTATCCAACCCATCCTGCAGGAACTCTAATAACTTTGCAACAGAAACAACAGTGGGTTCCAATTGGTGACTAGCGCACCAACTGCAGAAATTCTTCCACGTTGCATTATATATCCTGGTCGTGGAAGGTCTTCTGGCTGCCTGGATGGTCTGAATGACCGTTGTGGAAAATTTATCCCACTTCAGGATCCCCCACTCAAGTGCCAGATGGTCAACCAAAACCAAGCTAGATCTAGGTGCTTGATCGGGCCCTGGGTGAGTGAGATCTTGTGCAGGGGAATTCTGCAAGGTCTGGCGACGGACATGTCCACCAGGTCAGCAAAGCAAGGACACCTGGGCCAGTAAGGGGCTACCAACAGAACTTCCGCCCTTTCTATCAGGACTTTCCTGATTTTCCCTCAGAATCAGGGGAAGGGGGGAGAAGGCATACAATAGTCCCTGAGGCCACCTGCACTGGAGACCGTTGACCCCTTCTGCTCCCCAGGTAGGGAATCAAGTAAAGAACCTCAGGAGCTGTGTGTTCTCTGGGGATTCAAAGAGATCCAGAATTGGGCAGCTGAAACATTCCGTCTTCTCCTCGAATAGACCGGGATGCAGTAGCCATTCCGACTGGTTCCGACTCAACCAGTCTGCCTGCACATTGGACACTCCTGAGATATGTTCTGCTCGTAGAGACAACAGTTTTCTCTCTGCCCACCTGAACAATTCAGTTGCCTCCTGCATTAGAGATCTGGAGCAAGTGCCCCCCTGCCGGTATATGTGGGCCTTGGTAGCTACTTTGTCCATGTCTCCCCACCACCTCCTGCCTTAGATGCTTGAGCGCTAAGCAAGCAGTCCTGAGCTCTAGCCAATTTATGTTGTGGGTGAACTCCTCTTGTGACTTACCCTAGGTGACCTGGACTCCCAAGTGGACCCCCCAACCATAGAGAATGGCATCGGTGGTGATGGTAATCCTCTGGGGTTCCCTGTACAAGCATCCCTTATCCATGGCTCTGGATTGCCACCAATGGAGGAAATGAAGGGGATGCTAACCCTCCTTGGTGAGTCGCCCCTGCTCTCCCTCTAGTAAGGGAACAGGAACCACTGAAGGGTTTGGGCATGGAAGCAGGCCGAGAAGTTGAAACAGATAATAGGCACCTCTCTGGAAGACAGGATCAGCGATGTGACTTCCCTGTTACTGTCTCAACGTTCCTGTGAGAGAAAAACCTGCCCAGCCAAGGTGTCTATGATAGCCCCCAAATGCAAAAGCCAAGTTGATGGTACTATGTGGCATTTGTCCAGGTTTATCAAGAATCTGTGCTCTCAAAGAATCCTGATTGTCAACATCAGATCCTCCTCCACCTGGGGTCGGGAAGAGGATGTTATCAGGATGTTGTCCAAATAGCATTGGATCCTTATGGTTAAGGCTCTGAGGTGTGCCACTACTGCTGCCAAGAGCTTGGTAAAAATCCAAGGATGATAGACCGAATGGGAGAGCCCTATATTGAAATTGGTGGCCGCCATAGCAAAACCTCAGGAACTGAGGGTGGTTGGGGTGTATGGGCACATGGAAGTAAGCCTCCGTCAAGTCTACCGAGGCCAAAAAAACTCCCTCCCGCAGTCCCTCTAGGATGGAGTGGAGGGAGTGCATCTTGAACCTTTGGTAGATTAGATGTCTGTTGAGGCCTTTCAGGTTGAGGATTGCTCACCACCACCACCACCACGAGGCCTTTGGAATCACAAACAACACTAAATAGAAACCCTGTCTCTCCTGGTCTACCGGAACCGGCTGGATGGCCCGAATGTCCAGCAGATGGTGGATCGCCGATTCCATGAGATCCCTCTTTGAGGGGTCCCTAGAGACGGGGCAACACATAAAGGCTCTTGGGGGGGAGGAAAGAAACTCCAGAGTCCCAACAATAAGGTTGACAGGATCCAAGCGTCTGTCGTGGTCTGTTCCCACCTCTGCCAGAATAGTCCCAGACAGCACCCTATGGGAGATGAGGCTCGAGTGTCACTTGTTGCACCTGAAGGGTCTGTTGAAACCCCTAAAGGACCTTCTGCCCTCTTGCCTTTGCCCTTGGAAGAAAGACCTAATCTGATGGGGAAAGCCTGCCCCAGCTTCCCCCTGTTTAAAGGAGGGCTTCCTATAATAGGGTGGAGATCTGTAATCAAAGCGCTTCCCCTGGGAGGGCAGAATCTTTTGCTTGTCCCTGGCTTCCTTCAAAAAGGAATCCAGGGCCTCCCCAAAAAGCTTCTCTCTCTTGAAGGGATGCAACACCAGCTTCCATTTGGTTCTGACGCCCATTTGCAAATTTCTTAGCCAGAGGAGCCTAGGTGCTGTTATGGAAGAGGCCGTGGCTCTGGAAGAAAATTTGGCTGATGTGAGGGTGGCATCAGCAGTCAATTGAACCGCAGGTATAATCATATTCAGGTCCTGATGCACCCTGAGATTCTCAAGTGGGATTCTGCCCTGTAGCTGCCTCAGCCACTGCAAAGAGGCCCGAGTAAACAAAGATGCGGTCATCGATGCTCTGATGGCCCAGGCGTCGGCTTGATGAGCTCTCCGGAGCGCCATCTTCTCCTTCCAGTCCTCTGCCTTGAAAACATCCTCTGCATCAGGTGGGATGACAGATGAGGAAGATAGGGCTACCACTGGGCCACCTATCTTTGGCACTTCCATAATGTCCAAAAGGTCCTTGTTCACATTAAATAAGATAGACTCAGACCCACTGGGGCGAGTGTACATTCCAGGAGACTCCCACTGCTTTTTGATCAGGTTCAGAAACATCTGGGGCACGTACAGTGTCCACCACAGATGCTTTCTCAGTGAACAGGAGATCCTCCTGATCCTCTCCCTCCATGGGAAGGTCCTGAGTGACCATGTCCTTTTTAAGATGAGCCATGCTCTTAGCCTCAACCAGCAGAGTCTTGAAGAGAGCCAGCTGGAAAAGGCCCTTAAAGGAGGGGGGACCTGCTACCTCCGACTCCTCATCCGAAAAATCCCTTTCTGGAAGGAGGTCCCTCTTGAAGCCATAAATTTGGCTGTCCTCTGAAGGGGAGGCTGAGCGCTCTCTGAAGTGGATCAGCTGTTCTGCAGAAGCCTGCCCCTGCCCCTGAAAGACACCTCTGTTAGTGTCCAAATAAGATAGCTGGCGCAGCTGGTTGACCTCTGCCTGCAATTCCTGTCTTATTGTTTGGGAGATCCAGGCTCTCATGAAGGATGCCATTTCTTACATCTGGGTCTCCTCAGGCCATAAGCCAGCTGCTGTAGGTGTAAAGGTGGCTGCAGGCACAGGTCTGGCTCAGCTGGAGATTTGGCCTGCAGGTGCTGCCATCAAGATCCCCTGAGGCGGCTCAGTAAAATTGTGAGAGGTCTCAGCCCTGATTTGGAGGTTTCCCTGAAAATCCTGAGCACTTGAGCAAACAGAAGACCAGCCTATCTGCCAGTTAGTCTGGCTGCCTGTCATCTTGTGGAGGCAGAGTTTGAGAGGTGGCTCTGTTTTCAGCCATCCTGGATTCTCTCACTGTTTGAGAAACTCAAACAGTTTGTCTATGGCTTTTTGTCTACGCCTGGCCTGCCTATCCTCAGCCCTAGAGGGTCTCTTAGGGGTTAAGAGCCCTGGCTCTAATCCTAGCTGCTGCCTCCAGACCAGCAGACCTGGGCTTAGGTGATCTCTTTACAGCCTCCTCTCTACCCTGCTAAGGAACTGACAATTATTGATCAGCTCCCTTGGCAGCCATCTTTGAGCCCGCCAAAAATAACTGTCACTTGATGGGATAGAGAAAGGGAAAAAGAAGTAAAAAACAAAAATTATTTAGCCTATGCTGTCAGCTACAGCCACAATAGCTGTCCACCACTTCAGGAGGCTAGTGTAACCCAAAGTGGTGAGCTCCGCAATTCAAAAGCCAAGTCAGAGAGCCGGAAGTTGAAATGAGTGACTAAGCGACCAGTGGGCGAGCCTTTTTCACTTCCAGCTGCTGGGCTGAATCCCTCGCCATCTGGGCCCATTTGGGTCATACAGTTATAAAAGATGGCAAAATTAATTATGCCTGTTGTCCAGGAAATCCATCTGTTTGGGGACCATGTGCTGTACCTGAGCAATTCAAAGATATGCACTATCAGCCCTTCAGCAAAGGAGACTGGCTTGGAAAGGTTGCAGACTGAACTGGAGCTACTTATCAAGGTAAACGATACACAAATAAATACTCATCCCAGTTTGAAGGAGGAAGCCAATATGCTTACTTCCATGAGGAAGATGAAGCCAGCTTCCAGTTAGTAGGCACAACGTGAACCCAGAAAACTGCATACCAGAGGAATCGTATGAGATTTGCACAGAGGAATCTTGGAAGAGATAAGGATCAAAGGAACATACATCAATTCAACCTACAGACCCTGCCTAAAAGTGCCAAGCAGGAGGAGAGAGATAGACTGCGTCTGCAAAAGAAATTTCAGAAGCAGTTTGGAGTGAGACAGAAATGGGACCAAAAATCTCAGAAGCCACGTGATTCCTCAGTGGAGGTTCGCAGTGACTGGGAGGTGAAGGAGATTAATGAAGATCAAGATATTTGGAGGTGTCAGAGCCTCAGGACATAGAATGCTGTGGGGCTCTAGAACATTATGACAAAGGTTTGACCTCATCACCACAAGAAATGAAAGAAATTTTCGTAGCATTAAGTGCATCTTCCATACTGTGACTACCACTGATGATCCAGTCATACGCAAACTGGCCAAAACTCAAGGGAATGTGTTTGCTACAGATGCTATCTTAGCTACCCTCATGTCTTGCACTCATTCAGTATATTCCTGGGATATCATCGTCCAATGAGTTGGATCCAAGCTGTTCTTTGACAAAAGGGACAACTCTGATTTTGACCTTCTTACAGTGAGTGAAACTGCTGATGAATCATCCCAAGATGAGGGCAATTCTCTCAATACATCTCGTAACCTGACAACGGAAGCCACCTATATCAACCACAACTTCTCTCAGCAATGCTTAAGAATGGGGAAAGAAAAATTCACATTTCCCAACCCAAACCCATTTGTGGAAGATGATATGGATAAGAATTAGGTTGCTTCTGTTGCATATCGGTATTGAAGGTGGAAGCTGGGAGATGACATTGATCTGATAGTACGTTGTGAGCATGATGGAGTGATGATTGGAGCCAATGGAGAAGCATCATTCATCAACATTAAAAGACTGAATGAATGAGATTCAAGGCATTGTAATAGAGTAGATTGGTGTCAGAAACTGGATTCCCGGTGAGGAGTTGTGATTGCCACTGAACTGAAAAATAATAGTTACAAACTTGCGCGTTGGACGATTTGTGCAATGCTGGCTGGATCAGAATATCTTAAATTGGGATACGTCTCCCGTTACCATGTGAAAGATTCTTCATATCATGTGATTCTTGGCACACAGCAGTTCAAACCTAATGAATTTGCAAGCCAAATTAATTTAATCATGGAGAACGCCTGGGGCATTCTGCACTGTGTCATTGACATCTGCATGAAACTGGATGAGGGCAAGTACCTTATTCTGAAGGATCCCAACAAGCAAGTTATCTGAGTTTATAGCCTGCCTAATGGCACCTTCAGCTCTGACGATGAGGAAGAGGAAGAAGAGAGCTGAACTTTACAACCAGGCAGTAGGGTCAACAGCATCTTGAAGGTCATTCAACTTTTTATTCTTCAAAGATGGATCAGAGCTGAAACTGCATCTTGTTTGGCTAGACCTTAAGAAATAAACATCATAATCTTGAATAAAAAAAAGCCGAGTCAGAGAAAAAAAGTTGAAAAATGGCTGACTCTTTGAATTGCAGCAAGCCCTGACAGGTCAGAGGCTTGCGAGCCTGGCGCTGGCTGCATCGCAATTATCAGGCAGACTCAAGCGTCTTGCAGATGCCACGGTGCTCTGGGGACTGGATGGGGGGGTCAGGATTTAATCCCAATGGCCAGACCCCCCCAAGGAACAATCCTGGAGACGAACTGCAAGATTGTCCCCAAACAAAATAAATGGCCGCCGCCGCTGAAAAGAGACAGAAGCGTTTAGCGGCAGCTGTGGCTCATCCCAGGCAAAGAAAGTGGATTGGGAGAAGGCAAGTTGAATAAGACACCGATTCCCGCCCCCTGCCCGGGCCACACGGGCTCTCAGGGTCACCACCACCCAAGTTTTAGCACAAAACAGAAAAAAATCAGTCCACCAGCAAGGAAAGTCAAAAAATTAAAATAAGCAAAAAATGTGAACCGGAAAAAAGGCACAAAAAAATGAAATTGCTAAACCAGCAAGGTCAAACCTGATCTAAGCCTCTGTACGAAAAAAAGCTTAATCCAGGGGGTGAATAGTCTTCTACAATCCTAATTATTAAGAGCCCTTAAAGGGTGATCTGAACACACTGAGACTGAGTGAAGAACTGGGGACCGTTCCCAGGGGATGTGTCCTCAGTTTTTCAATTCAGTCTGCAGAGCTAGGAAACTAGACACCCATCCTGGATTTTCCCTTCGGCTCAGTGGAGAACATGTCACTCATAGAAAAAAACACAAATCTAGTACAAAATCCTGTCCAACCCAATGCACTCTGATGCAACCCCACTGGTGCTAAGCAATCAATTTCATTAACTCTCCCTGTAAGAAAACATGCAGAAATCTAGAAAAGAAGCTTCATCAAATGTCCCTAAAAAAGTAGCACCATCAAATGCATCTGATAGATAGAAAAATATCCAAACTTCCCTAGAAAAAAAAAGGCAAGTGTTGATCATGGAAGGTTCAATTCTCAAGGGAACAGAACCAGCCATCTATAGATCAGACAGCCAATCCAGAGAGGTATGTTGTCTCCTAGGAGCAAAAATGAAGGATGTGGCTGAGCAGTTAGGCAAAAAAGTGAAGGAGTTACATGCACAAGCAGTTTTTTCATCTGTACTGCCAACAAGAGGTCAACACCCAGTAAGAGAACAAAGGATTCTGTGTGCACAATTATTGTGTCCAAGTATTTTGACCATATCATTATTTTTAATGCATATTTTCCACCACCCTGCCATATAAACTTGAATGCTTCATGGAAATAAGTATATCAGGTGATGTGTTTTTGTGTAATAGGGAGGGTGTGGCCTAAAGAGATTCACACCCTATATCAAGGTGTGCATAATTATTAGGCAACTTCTTTTCCTTGTGCAAAATAGGCCAAAAGAGAGACTTAACTGGCTCTCAAAAGTCAAAAATTGTAAAAGGTCCAGAGGGATGCAGCACTCCTGAAATTGCTTAATTATTGGAACGTGACCACAGAACCATCAAATATTTGTTTCCAAATAGTCAACAGGGTCACAAGAAATGTGTTGAGAAAGGGCGTTGGTAATTACCTGACACGCCCGTTCTCTTTGAGCTGTGAAGAGCATCCAGTAGTGGGAGGTGCTTAGTCTCTGCATTCACAGGCTGAGCTTGATTGGTGGAACACTCCTCCACCACCCCGTGACTCCTCCTCAGCGTTCCCCAGTTTTGGCGAAGACGAGAGAATAAACGCTTTCATCCTCACATACAAAAAAGTTTATTGGCCGAAACAGGACCCCACTAGACGGAAAAAAAGGGTGGGGCTGGATGCTCTTCACAGCTCAAAGAGAACGGGCATATCAGGTAAGTACCAACGCCCTTTCTCCTATGAGCTGTTCAGAGCATCCAGTAGTGGGACATACCAAAGCTTGGCCTGTCCTATGGGAGGGACTCCATCTGGTCTGGAATCTCCTCCTGGTCTCTGTGGACCCTTTGCAGAACTCTTCTGCTGAAGGAAGCCTCAGCAGAAGCAAACACATCAATTTTGTAATGTCTCATGAAGGGTGATGGGGAAGCCCAAGCCGCGGCCCGACAGATTTCAGTTATTGATGCTTGTGTGACCCATGCTGCCGAAGTTGCTGCACTCCTTGTTGAATGAGCTGTTATGCCCTTAGGCACCTACAGAGATTGGGTCTGATATATTTTTGCTATTGCAGCCCTTATCCAGCAGCCTATTGTAGATGGTGAGACCTATGCAACCTTGAGTATTGGGCTGAAAGAACACAAATAAAGCCTCCAATTTCCTAAAAACCGCTGTATGCTTGATATAGATTTGCAGTGCATGCCTCACACCAAACTTATGCCATTATCTTTCCATCCCGTGATGGACTGGGGCAAAAATTTGGAAAAATAAACTCTTGTGCTCTATGAAAGGCCGAATTGACCTTGGGCATAAATGTGAGATCGGGGCGAAGAAACTACTCGATCAGCATGAAAAAGCAGAGATCTTGTCTGATGGACAAGGCTGCAATTTCCGAAACACGACGAGCAAAAGTGATTGCTACAAGAGAAACTACTTTGTACGTCAGAAGTAGAGACTTGACGTTTTCAAAAGTTGAAAAGGTCCCTTAGTCAGAGCCACAAGGACCTTGATAAGGTCCCAGATGGGATAACGGTGCACTGCTAGAGGGCGTAAACTGGAGGCTCCTCAAGGGAAAAACCTTATGTGTGGATGATATGAAAGAGAACTGAGGCCCTCGCAAGTGAGAAATGATGCCAAGGCCACCACTTGATTTTTTTTTAACGTATTAAGTGACAACCCCTTATCAAGTCCCTCCTGTAAAAACTCTAGAGTCTGAGCGACAGAGGGAGACGCAGAATCAATTTGAAACTTACTACACCCTTTTGCAGAAGGTGGACCATGTGGCGTTGTAAATGCGAATTGTTGACTGCATGATATGTAGCATCGGCAGAGAATTCAGCAGCTGTCGTAAATTTGGCGATGTCTTGGTGCGCTCTGATGTTAGAAGAAGGAACATGTTGTTTCAAAAGACGAAGCCATCTACGATATGACCGCGTGAAGAAGGAGGCGGATCTGATAGCCCACGCATCAGACTGATGAGCTCTGCGTAGAGCTAGCTCGACCCGTTTTTCCTCCGGCTTTAAGGCCTCCAGTGCCTCACTGGGAATAGAGGGGGACACTAAATCAACTATAGGCTTGTCGACCTTGGGTGTCCCCAGTAACTTTGCAAATTCAAGGTCCAAGTTGAAGTATTTCCTATCCTGTCCAGTTGGGGAGGTGTATACCACTGCAGAAGCCCACTGCTTCTGCACCAGGTCCAAAATATGGGTGGAACTGGAATTACCTCTGCTTCAACTACCAGTTGGTTGAAGGTCATGTCCTCTGGTCCTTCCCCAAAGGGTCAGGTGTGTCAGAAGGTTTTGGCTTGTTTAGGCCTACAATATTCTTTGCCTTAAACAAGAGAGATTTGAAAAGCTGTGACCGAAATAAGCCTGTAAAAGCAGGCTAGTCAGGAATAAGACCTTCATCCTCAGACATTTCCCCTTCTAAGGGGTCTGCCTCTGACAGGGGCTCACTATCGTGAATTGATCCCACTTCAGACTCGGCCATTTGAAAGATTTGATCTACTTCCTCCTCCTCCTCCTCCTCCTCCAGCCCTTGGAGAGGGGTCTCCCTCTGTAAATGTACCTGGAACTGGTGTTGTTCTGACCTGGTCAGTGACCTCAGAGGTTGAGGCTCTTGGTCAGTATCGATAGGGTAAGGTCTGGACATTACCGCACGTTGAAACCCTGCTGCAATCCCTTGGCGAATAGCCATCTCCATCCAGACTTTCATCCTTTCTGGAACCTCCTCAATGAAGTTGTCACACTGGCGAAGACCAGTGGCTGTCGGAGTGAATGTGGCTTCAGGGGCCCATTGGGTTGGTGTTCCAGACACTTGAGCCTGTTGTTCTTGTGGAGTTAAGCTGCACCTGGATGAAAGGGAGAGATCTAGAGGAGGAGGAAGGTGTGAAAAACCTGACGGACTGGAAGAGGGGGCACCCTGAGATACAGCGTGGACCTCTCGAGAATGCCTGTCTATTTGCTTTTGTAAGGCCTCATGGCGCCTTTAGGCATCCCTTTCTGAGACTTTAGAATTTCCACTGTGTTTTGATTTGGCTTTTATCTTCAAGCAAGGTGCCTGAGAGGTGCTACCATCTGCCATTTTGATTAAAATTAGAATAACAGTAATTGAATATAATCTGTGTACAAGGCGGTTGGCATGCCCAGGGTCCGATCTTAGTCAAAAACGGTTGCCCTGGTAAAGTACTTATTGCCCCCTTTTATTTTATTTATTCTTTTTATTTTACTGGTGTCTATATGTGTGTGTGTGTGTGTGTGTGTGTATTTGTTTTTTTAAGTTTTCACGGGTACTTACATGAATGCAGTTCAGCTTCCTTTGGGTATTATCCCACGTCATTGTAGTTGTGCTTTTAAAGTTGAAGCAACGTTTCAGCAGAATCTCATCTGCCATCATCAGGCTTCTGTATGGAGTTTGTACGTGGGTCAGGGTCTCACAGCCGTTGGTTTTAAATTTGAGGCTAGCCTATTGTTGTGCCAGGATGTTTTTTTCTACATCCTGATTGGTTGGGAGTCTTGGTCTGTGTTTATTGGACTTGGAGTTTGTTTGATTGGTGTTTCTGGTTTCTTCTGTCTGTTTTGTGGCTTTGATTGGCTGGCAACACTGTGTTTCTCTATTGGAGGCTTTCAGTGCAGCTTGGCTTCGCATGAAAGGATGGCTATTATGTATTAGGAAGCTAGGTTTCATCTGGGTGCCTGGTTGGGGTGTGTTTGAGCTGGAGATATCAGAGGGAGTCTGTTTGTGCCCAGGTGTTTGCCTGGCTTGTGGTGTGGAGATCTTTCTATTTGAGAGTGCAGGCTTCCAAATGATTGACAGTCTGGTAGAATCATCTCTTCTATTCATGTTTTCAGGTCTTTTTTCAATCTCTATGGCTTCTCTGATGATTCTGTGGCTGGGGTTTTCTATAGTGGCTAGGGTTTTAGTGCCATTGAAGTTGATGTTGTGACCTGTGGTTTTCATGTGTTGGACTAGTGAGGAGGTGTATTACAACTTTTTTACTGCATTTTTGTGTTCATCCAGGCGGGTACTTATTCTTCTATTGGTCTGTCCAATGTATGTGGCCGGGCATGATGCACAGGGAACTTCGTATATGCCTTGGTTTTCCAGGTCAATTTTGTCTTTGGGGTTTTTAAGGATGGCTGCTATTTTTTTGTCTGTTTTGAAGGCAGTCTTGATGTGATGCCTGTGTAGTATCTCACTGATTTTGTCTGTAGTACCTCTTATGTAGGGCAGGACAGCTGTTCCATAGGTCTGTTGATCTTCTAGGTCTCTGTTATGTCTTGGTGTGTTTTTGTGGATCAGGCTGGTGATTTTGTTTTTGTGGAAGCCGTTGGCTGTCAATACTTTAGTCAGGGTGCATAGTTCAGTCTTTATATGTGTCTCATCTGCCAGGCGTTTGGTTTTGGTGATTAGTGTTTTGGCCACGGAATTTATCTGTGCTGGGGGTGGGTGGGATTGGGCGTTGAGATAGCGGTTGGTGTGTGTTTTCTTCTGGTATACGGTGTGTCCTAGTGTGCCATCTGTTCTTTGTAGATTAGTGCATCTAGGAATGGTAGTTGTTTATTTTCATTTCCATGGTGAACTTGATTTTGGGGTGTGTGCTGTTTAGGTGTGTTAGGAAATTGTTTAGGTTTTCTTTTCCATGGGGCCAAATCACAAATGTGTCATCGATGTATCTTAGCCACAGTTTGGGTTTGTGGGTGGCATTGGCCAGGGCTCTGGATTCGAATTCTTCCATGAACAGGTTTGCAATGACGGGTGACAGTGGTGATCCCATAGGGGCTCCTTCAATTTGCTTGTATCTTTGTCCTTTGTATGTGAAATATGTGTTGGTTAAGCAGTGTTCTGTTAGTTCCATGAGGTCTTTAGCTGGTTGGAATTTATATATTATTTATATATTATCAATCCTGATAAGGATTGAAGGCTAAAGACAAAGGAAACCAAAGGAAAACCGAATTGCAATCAAACTAGCTAATATTCCTGTTTCAGTCAAAGAAGTATCCAAAGCACTGCCTGTCTCGCACGAGGCTGAGCAAAAACTGGGGAATGCTGAGGAGTCATGTGGTGGAGGAGGAGCGTTCCACAAATCAAGCTCAGCCTGTGAATGCGGAGACTAAGCACCTCCCACTACTGGATGCTCTGAACAGCTCATAGGAGAAAAAAAGATGCACATTAAGTGCCAAAGATTTGATAAGAATCAAATATGAAGCTACCAGATATCCACTCTCCTCCGGTGCTGTCATATTCCAGAACTGCAACCTACCTGGGGTGCCCAGAAATACAAGATGTTCACTGCTCAGAAACATGGCCAAAGTAAGGAAGGCTGAAACCCGACTTCCACTGAACAAGACAAGGCCAATAAATATCTAAAGACAGATTTTTCAAAGATTTTACAGACTGATGAGATGAGAGTGACTCGACAGACCACATGGATGGGTCCAGGGCTGGATCAGTAACGGGCACAGAGTTCCACTTCAACTGAGACGCCAGCAAGGTGGAGGTGGGGTACTGGTATGGCCTGGTATTAATAAAGATAAGCTTTCTTCAGGTTGAAGATGAACTCAACATAAACTCCCAAACCTTCCGCCAGTTTTTAGAAGAAAGTTTCTTCAAGCAATGGAACAGGAAAAAGTCTGCATCTTTCAAGAAGACCATGATTTTTATGCAGGACAATTCTCCATCACATCCATCGAAGTAGTCCACTATGTGGCTAGCCATAAAGGCCTTAAAGATGAAAGAATAATGACTCCTTCCTCACCTGACTTACACCTGATTGAGAACTTGTTGGGCTCTTCTTAAATTGGAGATTTACAATGAAGAAAAATAGTACACCTCTCTGAACAATATCTGAGAGACTGTGGTTGCTACTGCACAAAAAGTTGATCGTGAACAGATCAAGAAACTGACAGACTCTATGAATGGAAGGCTTATGACTGTTATTGAAAAGAAAGGTGGCTTTATGGGTCACTGATATATATTTTTTAATGTCAGAAGTGTTTATTTGTACATATTGAGCTGTTTGTTTATTATTCTTACTTTAACAGATGCAAATAAATGAATGAGATGGGCAAATTTTCATTTTTCATTTAGTTGCATAATTCTGCACACTAATAGTTGGCCAATAATGGTGCAAACATAGATATTCTCTTAAGAAAGCCAAAACCTCACTTTTACTTTCTTAAATGTTCAGGTTTCAGGTTTACTAACATTTTGGATTGACAGAGAGCACTATAGTTGTTAAATAATGAAATTGATCCTCCAAAATACAACTTGGCTAATAATTACGCACAGAGTGTAGAAGTGAACCACTGACTAAACGGTTGGTGTCATCAAAAAAACTCTGAATGGACCATGGTCTGCACTACTTCCATGATGGGCTTTTTAAAATAAAAAATAAATTTTATTGATTTTACAATTAAAGCAGACCAACAACACATACATAAATGTGAGAAAAAGAAAAGAAGAAAATAGAAAGAAAAAGATAGAAAACAATTAAAAACATTTTCATCTTCAAAAGTTTGTGAGATCTCCTTTTTATCTTTATTTTATGTCATATACACACTTAATCCTTACATATATCTGTATATCTCTACGATTTTATCCTATTCTCTTTTGCCTTTTCGTGTGAAATCTATCTTTGGTCTATCAATTTGTACCAGCAGATCCAGCTGTTGCAGTATATTGAAGTATCTTTATCTTTTAATGCCAAGGTTAATTTGTCCATTTCTGCACAACTTGAAATTTTTTGAATAATCATCTCCTCTGATGGAAAATGAGGCTGTTTCCAACATTGTGCAAAAGCTGTCAAATATGTATTATTATATATTTTACTTTTTTTGGTATTTGTTTATCAAAGATCCCTAAATTCAACAGGTTTGAATTTGATCTGTTCTTGTCATATCCTCCAGCCAATTTTGAATTTTCTGCCAATATTTTTGAGCTTCTGGATGATGGGCTTTTGGCAAGGGATGGGATGCACCACAAAAAGCCTGGGAATAATGCAGGGGTGGCATATGATAGGGTTAACTATCGGTTCAGGATTTACGAGCCGTGCACCTGTAAATTGTCATCAGCATGCTGTGTGCAAAGACACAGCCTTTGAAACAACCCTCTTTTTCTGCTTTTTTAACTGCAGCTGTGCCTCCTTCGGCAGCTGAAATTGAAAAATCAGGAAATAAAGATCAGGTAAGAGCCGGGGCAGGTGGATGGGCAAAAACCTCAGCAGACATAGAACCGGTTCTCTATGTCTGCTGCTCTTCAGAGCTACCAGTTCTACAGAGGTGGACAGAACCGGTAGAAACCCACGCCTGGAAGAATGCTTTCGGAAAACAACTGGCTCAACTTATCAAGAAGGCTTTAAACTAAAATTGAGGGAGGAGGGTGACCATTTTTTAGGATTCCCAGGGCCTAATTCCAAACAAAAACCCCTAGAAAACAAGTCAAATAATGAGGTAAGGAAGGATGGGAAGAAAGTCAACCCATAGGAGACATAGGAACCAGAGTCAGACATAAAGATCTGAGGTGCCTATATACAAATGCACAAAGTTTGGGGAATAAACAGGGTGAACTTGAACTATTAATACATGAAGATAGAAACGATATGGTTGGAATTACAGAAATTTGGTGAGATGAAACTCATGACTGAAACATACTAATAGAAGGATACACACTGTTTAAAAATACCCCAAAGCCCATAAAAGAGGAGGTGGAGTTGCACAGTATGTAAAGGACCACTATATTGCAACAGAAATGCATGAAACCAAAGACGAAAACCTGCTAGAACGCATATGCATCAATATAAAAGGAGAATGACATTGCCATAGGTGTACGCACCCAACCAAGCAGAAAAAATAGATGTAGTTTTTGCTAACCAATGAACAAATACATGTAGGAAACACACTACAATAGTAACAGGGGAACTTCAATTACCCTGACATCAATTGGAAAACGAGATTTGCACCAAGTGAGAAACTGAATAGGTTCCTGACCAATCTAGCTGACAACTTTGTTGTCCAAAAGGTAGAGAAGGGAACTAGAGGGATAGCCATACTGGACTTAATTCTTAATTCTCAGAGAAGAAGTGATAGAGGGAGTTGAAAGTGTAGGAACCTTGGGTGAGAGTGACCATGTCAAACTAGAATTCAACATAACACAAACACAAACAATAGAACACAATGACACCACAATTTTAGGTTTTAAAAGAGTGATTTTCACAAACTCAAAGAGAAATTGAGAAAGATACCTTGGATAAAAATCTTAAAGGGGAAAACAACTCAAGAAACTTGGGAAACTCTGAAAAATATTAACATAAAAGTCCAGGTGGCTAGTAATGCCTATCGGGCACAGAATGTTCTGCCATATGTCAGGCAGACATGTGTGGGCACCACTGTTGCAGCTCTGGCTTTGCAGAGTGCTCGCTTCTCTTGTGCTGTGGTTTTTCTTCTGTTTTCAAATGTCTGGCAGCCTTGGTGGCTCAACATGCACCATGTTGATCTAACCCTAACATCAATACCCAGGAAGATATTGGAAAAGATAATAAAAAAACAGATTTGCCAACATCTAGAAATGAATAAAATAATAACTAGAATTCAGAATAGGTTTGTTAAAAACAGATCATGCCAAACCAATCTTATTTAGTGACTAAATTAATAGACCAATGAAATACTCGACATCAGCATAGTAGACTACAAACCTACTTCTTGGTCAGCTAGAAAAAAATGGGATAGCATCACCAACAGATGGATTTGTAACTGGCTGACAAACTGTATTCAACGAGTAGTTCTGTGGGCATTGCTTGACAGGGGAGGATCATGTGACTAGGTGGGCATGTTCAACTTGACATCACTCACACCCATGCCCACTCAGTCACATGACCACCCCGCACCAAGCCATGCCCACAGAACCTGGTAGGAAAAAAATTTGAATTTCTATCTATCCACCTATTTTCTGCCCAGGTAAACCTGGCCTAATCTGTCAAAGGCCTGGCCTAATCCTGTATGCCGCCCGCTCTCCCTTCACCAATCACATGCATCACCCCATTTCCCCTCTTTCAGAGGCCCTGGCCTTTAATCTCCCTGTTTCCTCCCCCACAACTTCTTTTGTCGTCCCACAGCCGTGACAGTACCTTCCTCTCATGGTTGGCTGCCAGGGAAGGCAAGCCAAGGCTGAGCCATTGTTGTTGCTGGGCTCCCCGCCAGCCCACATCTCACCCTTGTCACAAGATATGGATTCCAGCCACACCAAAAAAAAGACACAGTGACTGTAGGCTTCTTCCAGTGAAAATTACCAACCTCCAGCTTTGCTCTGCTTCTCCAAAACAACTGCGTTCTATATGTCAGCCACGCAGGCTCACCTGATTCCCTGTTGTATTGCTCCACTCGGACTTGCTCGGGGGAGTCCCTCCATTGCAGCGGGCTCAATGGGGTGGACCTACACGGTTTTTGCCATCTCTTTGCCGGCCAGAACTAAGCCGGGAGTGGTGACTGGAGGCTTCACACTCCGGCAAAGAGGTGGTGGCTGTAGGCTTCTTGGCGGGGGGGAGGGAGGCCTGGCAAGATTCGGCCAGGAGTCGGAAGGCAGCTCCTGCACCATGCCTGTCCCTTTCTGACCCCCCACCCCCAGCATCAAAGTACCTTAAAGAGACAAGCGGGGCAGCTGTCTTCCAAGCAGCAGTGGAGCAAAGGGAAGGGAGGTAGAAAAGTTCATCCAAGTCTTCTGTTCCTTCTCGGACATACACAGTGTGTGTGTATTTCATGGTGCTGGAGGGACTCCCCACAAGCTGTCTCCTCACAGAAGGTCCCAGCCTCATGTGTGCACATGAGGTCCCAGGACCTTCTGCTGGGAGACTGCATGTGGGCTACCGGCTCAGTTCCAGCTGGGAAGGAAGCAGCAGCTAGGATTTGCCGTCCTGTTCTTCGCTCCAAGGTGCACCCCATTGCCTGTTGCGCTGGAGCAGAGGCACTTGGTTAGGCAAGACCCCCCAGCACATCAGGCAATGGGGTGCACGTGCACAGCCAGTGCGAAGAACAGGACGGTGGTGGTGGTGGGACTGAAGCTCTTTTTTGGCGCATTCAAAAAGCAGAGGCTGGTAGTTTTCAGCAACGTTGCCTCTTTTTGGGGGGGGTACAAGAAGCCTCCAGCAGCTGGCTCGATTCTGACTGGCAAAGAAGCATCAGCTGGGAGGCTTCTCGCATCAAAAAAAAGCAGCAGCTGCACGCATCTCGTGACAAGGGAGGGGAGATGCAGGCTGGCGGGGAGCCAACAGATTCTCAGCCCTGACTTGCCTTCCCTGGCAACCAGCCATGGAAGGAAGGTAAGGTCATGGCCACGGACGATGAAGGAGGCAGTTGTAGGGGAGGAAGCAAGATTAAGGGCGGGGGGGCGCTGAAGGAGGGGAACTGGGCGATGTATCACACTTAAGGGAGAGCGGGTAGTGAGCGAGCGGCAGCTCCGGGGCAAAGCCTGAGAAATCACGTATTCCCTGACCCAGCTGAACTGGGTGGCGGTTCTAGTGCCTCAGGGAATAGTGCATCCCTGGTGGCCCAGGCGAAGGATGAGTGAGTGGTTTGCATTGCTTACCTTTGGTGAGCTGAGCTGACCGGGCATTGGTAAGGCAATTGGTGAGGTGATTAGCTGGGCCAAGTGGAGAAGGCAACATATATAGGGCGAGGGTAGGCTGGGCGAGCATCGAGCAGCCGGAAGGGGCAAGCAAGTGGCGACCGGATCAGGGGCATGGCCAGCCAGAAGTTGCTACCGGTTCGGTGACTCAGGCCAAATCGATGCTACCGGTTCACCTAACCTGGTGCAAACTGGCTGAATATTACCAAGGGGATTGGACTAGAAGATCTACAAGGTCCCTTCCAACTCTTATTCTGAAAACAATGGGTAAATCCTTCCACCTTTGAGCATACATACTGCAACCATTTGTTCAGTGGCCATTCAAAATTAGGACGATGCTGAATAAAGGGACTTATGATCCTTGCCTGAATATCTGATTGTTGCAGCAGTTGGTGTTTACAACTGTGGGAGCGCTACAACTCCCTTCACCATGGGCCAGCCTCAACCAGCTAGGCTTCTTAGAAACAAACCAAAGGCCTACAAGCTCCAGCCACTTTGTGTACGCTGCAGCCAGTCTTGTTCAGGATGGATGAGTGGCTAGGTAGGAAGAAAACCCAAGGTCTATAAGGACCTTAAATCTTAATATGATCCTTAAGATTTTTCCTTAAGCATCAAACTGATAGGATTATAATGAGAAAAAGTTCTGGATAAAATTTCCATCCTAGAGATCTTATTGGAAAGATTCTTAGAAATTCATATATCAATTCTTGAAAAAGATATATAGCATTCTGAAAAATAAGTGTATTCTCTGGAGTACCATACCTCTGTTTCTAAATATCCACAAAATAGATTATCCATCATATTAAAAAGACTTTGGTAATTTAATTTGTCTTAAGTTTAATTTATTTATCTAAAGTTTTATCAAATTGTAGAACTACTCTATTCCAATACCCGATCATGCACCAGTTCTCATATAAAAAACAGTCAACTGGTCCATAAGATGATTAAATAACTTAATTTTATGCTCATTTGGAACATAAACAGCAACATTTAATAATTAAAGATTTGATCTGTTGCATTTCAACCTCAATTGCAATATGTTATCTACTGAGTTCATCAGTAAATATCAGTTTTGTAGATTAATGTACAAAATTATTCCATTAATCTTTTAAGCCCACTGATAAAATTATTCACTCATAGTTTTATAGATCAGATACTTCCCATCTTTTGTTATATTTCTTGTAAAAAAAACTCCATCTTGTTTCAATTGTCTCACAGTGGTTTTTTTTCTTTTTTTGAAGAGCATTTGCTCCATTTATATTCCATGTTAAAAATTTGTTGTCTGCATTCAAGAGAAAAGTTTATCAAATCTCTTAGCTGTGGCTCCCAAAATATAAATAAGTTAACTAAGTTAATTCGTTGTATTAAACACATTCCTAAAAAGCAAATTTATACATCATGGTATATACCAGTATTGGCAGAACATACCATGAAAATATTTAACAGGATTTTAGGCCTAGAAAAGGAAACTTGCAAGTTCAAGATGTTGCTGAATGACACTTTCAGCAGCCTTAATGAACTGCACGGGAGGGGCTAAATCCTATCACAATCTTTGGGCTAAATGGGGAATTTCATGCTAAATTCATGAAAGTCCTAGAAAAGTAAAACATATATAGGGAAAAACAGCAAAGAAAAAAAATCCTCAAGAAACAAAGATTCCGAGCAACTTTGTTGAAAGAAACCAACAGTCAAGGCAGTTTTATCCCCTCTCCTTCCAAAACCAGTTTTCTATCCCAAAACAAAATAATAGATCAAACAAATGACCCAAGCTATATCTAGTTATCACTTTGGAGAGGCATATGAGAAGCACAGATGCTATTAAATCTTGAGCCTCACTGAATAAAGCTACTTCAGCAGGATCATTAATAACTTACTCCAGTTCAGGCATGGAGGTTTTTAGGCAGTGGACCTGTCAGTGCACTGACAGAATTCCGATTATATCCCAGAAACTAAAGCAACATTTTTTTATATATTAGAGCTATATGAAGTATTCTCAGTACAGGGATTATTCAATTGCAAGTTACAAAAGTCATTCTATTTACTAAATTTGTCTCAGTAATTTCAAGGAATGAATTCATTTTTAATAATTTGGCTAGTTCTAGTTTTGCACAAGTAAAATATAAATAAAATGAGAATGCTGGAAAATAAAGCAAAGAATCAGAATTTAAAATAATCCCATTTATATTATATCCCTCAATTTTTAAAACCAGCATGTTGTTATATTATCAAACCAACATCAGTACAAATAGTCTATAAACATTTGAGTATTTTTAAGATTTGTATTTATTAAGAATCTTCTTGAATAGATTGTTTGGGTTACCAAACAAGTTAATTAGCAATATACACTGTGTTTTCTTAAGAGAAAGAAAATGTCCTTGCTGTAGAAGATTTTATATGCAATTATATATATAATTATATACACACACACATATTTAGCAATTTAAATGTAGCATTAATAACATGGGTGACCTTGAATAATCATATGTGTCTAAACAAGAATCTGCAATCTCCTGTTTGCTAACTTCATACAACCTAAAACAAGCTAAGATAAATTAGTAATACATTCTACTTTCCACAAAAAGTAATGAAGACAAGCTGTATTCTAGTATTTAAACAGATAACACAATTAGTATCATGAGCAATATAATTTATAGAACTTCTACACACAGGGTTCTAAGTATTCCAATTCATGCTATAACTAACCTTTTTAATATCCAACAATTGTTTTAAATAAATCAGGATGATATATAACTAGATTTGAATGAATAACGGATAGGGCTCATGGTTAGACTCCAATTCTAGTTGGATTGAGAAATGCATTGTGGTAAGAAACACACTGTGGTAAGTCACAACATGGTGCTAGACTAGCCAATACAGTTAATTCAGGACGTGATTTTTAAAGCTATTTCCCTATCTGTAATTGATACTGCAGTCGGGCATTTTTTTCAGCAAATCCATCACACATATAAACTTTTCTCTGCTACTGTTCTGGCAGTTCAGCTTAGGTAATTCTGTCAGACATTGACAGCGGACACGGAGATATTATAAATGGAGGGAGGGAACTCCACAAAGTTCTGCTGACTCAGGTTCCTAAATCGAAATCCATACCAAACTATGGAAGAAGAAACAGTTGTCAAAAGCAACATCACTCCTGCAAAGACCTTCAGTTTAAACCAGACAGCTGACAATCACCTGGGTCCCAATCTGTTTATACAAAGAGGTCCTGTACCTCTTTTCTTCTCCCTCCGGATTTTCGCAATTCCCCAAAAGTCACCCAGCAAAAAAATAAAAGATTTTGAATTCAACCAGGGTCCCGGGGGGGGGGGGGGGGGGTCGGGTGAGGGGGAGAGCGGGAGAGGGGGAGAGAGAGAGAGAGAGAGAGAGAGAGAGAGAGAGGCGGAAAGAAATCACGTTTTAGCTCCATGCCACCCACTCTGAAACCCAGGCCTTGTCCCGCGAAACGGCCGGTTTTAGATAATTTAAAAAAAAAAAAAAAAAAGTAGGCCCTACCGTTGGGCTGGATTGCCGAGAAATTAGTTCACACAACGCCGTAAGTTTATACACTCCAAAGTCCGCTGTGCTTTTCAACAGCCCGCTTTCGGACCGTTCGTGATTCGCGGAAGACTCACTAACCTCGGAGGTTTCCAGCTGCCCGACATTCCCTTCCCGTTCGCACTACCAGAAGTCGGCAGGGAAACAATCCCTCAGGCGGCAATGCGGAAAACTATGTTGCTCGGCCTGTGGACTTCACCGCCACTTGGCTCGCTGGTAGTCTGGGGCCGCCGGTAAGGAAGGCCTCAACCCAACTCGAGCTTTCTCTGCCACCGATCGCTCGATCCCTGCCTCCCTCCCCCCCCCCCCCCCTCTCCCTCCCTCGCTCACCCTTCCGTCCATCCGGCGTCGTTCAAAATGGGACCGGCACTGGCGGGCGTCGAGAGGCGTCTTGGCATTTTGGGAGCCAGGAAGCCGAAGAAAGGCGGCCTCGGAGCTACAAACACCGGCTCCGCTCTTTTCTCTGACGTGGAACACGACCACAACCGAACTTGCTGCGTAATGCTACGGGGGAGGGGCGACGGCAATCCAAGTAGCCAATCGAGTATCGTCCTGAGATGACGGAAGATCTATCCTCCAATCGAACCAACGAATTACACTGAGGGACAGGCTGAAGTTTTGGTATTCCAAGGAAGACTCTGTAGAAAAACCAATCAAATACGCGATGAGTTAATTGACACGTCATTTACCAATATCGGATACCAAATCCTTGCTGAAGAAAATATGACAGTTAAGGTGCGTGGTTGTAGCGGTATGTAATCTAGGTAGCAGTTGTCAACTGTGTGCATGATTCAGTCGCATCTTAACTTTAAATTTTCAGCCTCCACCGTAAAACAACAGACGTGTATATAAGAGGCAGTTTTGTAAGGGCAAATAGGTTTTAAAGTTAGCGCAGACGTTTGATCAATGGTTGGAATTTGGTCTTGTAATTAAGCCTGTTGGGTGACCTTGGACCAGTCACAGCCCAGTCACCTCACAAGTTTGTTACCTTGGGGAAAATAGGAGGAGGAAGATGTGTTGGATATGTTTATTGCCTTCAGTTATTTGTAAAAATTATAAATAATAATAAGCCACCTCCTTGCAAAACCTAAAATAACACTAAAAGGAGGCCATTGGAGAAGCATTGGCCATAGAAGCGTGTTAAGCCTGGGTTCCCCAACCAGGGTTAGGTAGACAAGCTGAAC
>BLBF01000075.1:336511-369520 GCA_015471245.1 Laticauda colubrina | reverse complement strand
TGCCAGCCCAACAGTAAATCATGTCCTTCTAATGTCAACAATCTATGCTTTCTTAATGTTATCCATTCTTTGACCCACATCAAACTTGCAGCTTGATAATACAGTTCCCAATTAGGCAGGCCAAAACCTCCTCTAATTCTAGCATCTTGCAAAAGCTTTAACTTTATTCTCGCTCTTTTACCTTGCCATATAAACTTCAACATGATTTTATTTAAATCTTCAAAATATTCTTTTCCAAGTCTAATTGGTATTGTTTGAAAGAGAAATAAAATTCTGGGTAAAATATTCATCTTAATTGTTGAAATTCTCCCTATTAATGACAATTGCAAGTTTTCCCATTTCTTCAAGTCTGTAATTATCTGTTGTTTGAGTTTAATATAATTATTCTCTTTTAATGTGCTACATCTTGCTGTCAAATATATCCCCAGATACTTGACCTTATTTGTAACTTGGATTTTCAAAAGATCTGTCAGTTCTTCTCTTTGCCTCAGTAACATGTTTTTTGTCAGAATCTTTGTTTTATCTTTATTTATTTTCAAGCCAGCCATCTCACCATATGTCTCTATCTTTTCCAATAACTTTAGAGCGGTTTCTAACGGGTCTTCCAGAATAAAATCTAAATCGTCAGCAAAAGCTTGTAGTTTGAATTCTTCCTTTTTAATTTTCATTCCTTTTATACTTTTGTCATCCCTAATATTTCTATTCAACACTTCCAAAGTCAATACGAATAACAAAGGAGATAAGGGACACCCTTGTCTTGTGCCTTTTCTTATATTAATAAGATCTGTAAATTCTCCCTCCATCATTACCTTTGCTGTCTGTTTGTTATATATGGCTTCTATTGCTTGAATAAATTTTCTGGCAAAACACATCTGTTCCAATAGTAATAACATAAATCTCCAGTTCACGTTGTCAAATGCCTTTTGAGCATCTAGGAATATCAAAGCCATTTGCTTCTCAGGATGAGCCTCATAATATTCCAAAGTATCCAAGATTACTCTCATATTGTCTCTAATTTGTCTCTTTGGCAGAAATCCATTTTGATCTGGGTGAATAAAATTATTTAAATATTTTTTCAGTCTTTCTGCTAAAATTGAAGCAAAGATTTTATAATCTGCATTCAATAAGGAAATAGGTCTATAATTCTTAATTTGCAATGGGTCAGCCTCTTCTTTTAGAATAAGTGTAATATAAGCCTCTGACCATGTTTTGGGTGTCATCTTCTTTAACATAACTTCATTCATAACTTCTAACAATGGGATGTTCAATGATTCTTGAAATTTTTTATAGAATTCTGCCGGAAGTCCATCACTGATTCCAGAAGGTTTAATGCTCACATGGCAAGAACAGAGACATAGAATTGACTCAGTTGAGAAAGCTGAATTGTTTTACACAGAATATTTTGGAGGGAAAGAGGAAGAGGCAGAAAAAGAGATCTCACTAATTGAATTCCAAGAGGACTGCCAAATGGCGACTGAAAAAGAAGAAGATGCAGTAGGTGGAAAGGTGGAAGTCAAAGAACAACATGAACCAAGATCTACGAGAGCTGCTAAACCTAACTACAAAATATAACCATGGAAGAGAAAAAACTGATTACAATTAACATAAACAGACTTAACTCAGTTTTTTAAAGAAGGAGAACTTTCCATAAATTAAACAAATTAAAATTTGATATACTCTGCATACAAGAAGTTCATATCAAAAAGCAATATGAACAATTGCTGATCCAGCCAAAACCAGGAAAAATATTTACTTCTTTGACACAATGAAAAAAAAGAGGAGTGGTTTTATACATTAAAGATATTATCCCAGTGAAATTGATCTATACTGATGACGATGGAAGAATACTAATGGTGGAAATAATGGACAATAATATGAAAACACTCCTGATTGCAATCTATGCCCCAAATGACAATCAAGAAGAATTTTATAAAAAATTACATATGATAATAATTGAACTGGACGATGTTAGATATGGTGAAATATTGAATGAAAAGGGTGAAGTTAAATCTATGCAAAAATTAGAGGAACAAGGTATAAAGATGAATTGGTTTTCATATGCACAAATACATTCAAGGTATGATAAAGATTCTAAAACAGAAGGTAAACTGACTGATTTAGATGAGATTTTGACAGGTACTGATGAAAAGGTGATTAAAAAATTGTATAGATATTTATTAGAAATTAAACTAGAAGAAGAACAAGTTAAAGAAACAATTATCGCTGGGAGGAAGAATTTTGGATATGGGATTGATCTAGAGAAATGGCAAAAATTGTGGTCTCAAATTATAAAATGACAATGTCAACAGCATATTAAGAAAATTTGCATAAGATGTTTTACAGGTGGCATTTCCCCCCAACAAGAATAGCAAGAATGTTCAAGAACAAAGCTGAAAAATGTTGGAAATGTCATCAGACACCTGGCTCATATTACCATATGTGGTGGACTTGTGCGGATGCTAAAAAATATTGGACTAAAATCCACACGTGGTTGGAAAAAATGACAAAAAAGCATGTAGATTTGAAACCAGAGATATTTTATTGAGAATTTTCCCTGAAATATATAGTAAAGACTTGAAATACCTGATTGTAAATGTATTAACAGCGGCTAGGACTGTATTTGCTGAAAACTGGAAAAATGAGAAAATGCCATTATAGGAGGAAATCATAAAGAAAATATTGGAATGTGCTGAAATGAGTAGATTGACATTTGAAATCAGACAACAAGATAAACAATTTTATAAAATTTGAGATCTATTCTATCAATGGTTAGATAATAAAAATGGTAATGAAATATGTAGATTCTTAGAAAATAATAAATATATAAAGATGTATTCTTATTATATCTACAAAATGATTGTAGGATAGATTTTAGATGTAATATGAACTGTCACAAAACAAATTAAGTAAAATATGGATTATTTCATAAAACATGAATGAATAAAAGTATTGTCAAATGATTGATTGACAATGATATTAATGTATTTAATATTTGATTGAAAATATGAGAAGATACACAATACAATTGTAATTGAAGACTACGAAATGGAAGCACAAAACAATTTGCAAACCAACCAACACACTGTATGTTTATATATGGAAGATGGCTTGATGTTTTTATGTTTTGTTTGTCTATGTCTTAAAAACCAACACAAATTTAAAAAAAAAAAAACTTGCGATGCATCACCATTCGGGGTCAGCACGATCATCAGCCACCTCTTACCAAATGGAAAAGAAGCCCCAATAGCCTTCTACTCAAAGACATTATCCATACCGGAACAGAATTATAGCCAACTAGACAAAGAAGCATGAGCTGCAGTCACCGGAATCAAGTGATTCCATGAATACATATACGGAAGAAAGTTTACACTAGTCACTGACCACAAACCACTCTTGGGCATCACTGTGGAGGACAGAGCCACACCGAACATCTTGTTCCCCAGAATGACATGTTGGATAGAATTCCTGGCTGCCTACGACTACAAATTAATCTACAGGCCAGGAAGAGACACTGACCATGCCAATGCACTGAGTCAATGTCCCCTACCAATCCAGGACGAAGATCTAGCACCAGCAACAACCACTCTCCTGATAGAGACATTTCAATGAACGTCGGTAACAGCAACCGATATTGCGAGAGCAACAGCTAAAGACAGAACTCTGGTGTGCGTTTGAACTGGGTAGGGAGAGGGTGGCCCAAGAAGGAAAAAGCCGATGAAACTAAACCATAGACAAACAGAACTATCAATACTGAAAGGGTGCGTACTGTGGGGGGATCAGATAATTGCTGAAAGTTTAAGGGATGATATAATGGAAATGTTGCATGCAGGGCATCTGGGGATAGTTAAAATGAAATCCCTAGTAAGGAGTTATGTTTGATGGTCAGAGATGGATAAAGAAATAGAGGCATGGGTATCCGCCTGCCAGGTTTGCCAGGAAAACTGGCTAGCACCCCCCATGGCACCCAACCATGAGTGGGAAACACCAAGGGGACCATGGTCAAGGGTACATATAGATTTCACGGGGCCAGGAAAGGGAAACACATTTTTTATCGTAGTGCATGCATATTCTAAATGGCTGGAAGTCAGCATCATGCAGTCCATCACAACAAAGAAAATCATAAGGAAACTGATTATGATACTGGACTTTGTTATTTGGATTATCCCTGGACTGAAAACTGACTGCTATAACTGTGTATGACTTGGACTGCTTGTTGGACTTTGCTTAACCATTTACTGGAAGTAAAACCCACATTTTACTATTCAGTGTATTTGTGTGCTGGTCGTGTGTTATTCAATACCACTCTCACTATGTCTCCCTGTGCGCGCTCATTCTCCTAACAGGGAATTACCTCAACACATTCATAGGCTGATAATAAGATGAAGGCAATATTATGGGCACACACAGTGAAGAACAAGGCCCTAGACAACTGGATGTACTTCATCTGAGACTACCTGCATTCCTGTCAGATGGAGACTTAAGCAGGTTTACACAGTAGGATGGCTCAGCAGTATTACTTTAGTATCCTCAGCTAGAAAAGACCTTGCATCCTTTTCACTGCAGACAATGCTATGATAGTTCTTCAGAACATGGATCTATTTTCCTTCACCTAGTGCAAAAGGTAGGCATCAATAGTCAGGAATGGACTGAGATATGTCTCTCAGTGCCAAAGTAGCATTTATTAGGTATCTTATGTGTATCTTAGGTATCTTATAGCAAGTTCTTTGTTAAGATCATTAAAATGATAGTATCAGAAAGTTATTAGAATTTTTGATGAAGGATCTAGTGCCTCATGTGCTTTGACACTTTGAGGGCCATCACTTCATTTGCTTGTGATATTTTATGAGAATATATTTCTGACAATACCTGAATGATGGTGAGGTTCTGTTTGATCTTCTTATAGGATTTATGTTCATCTTCCTCTCTGAAGATGAAGAACTACACTGAAACACACACAGAAAATCCAGAATCCTTGTTTTTATATTACATTAGTTTGTTTGATTGATTTCTCTAGCCGCCCAGCTTAGCAAACAATCCTGGGTGGCTCACAATTCAAAAAAACATCTGTTTCACATACAAAAGCCAGGAAAAGCACCAGGTCCAGACAAGATAACTCCTTCTTGCTTAAAAGTCTGTGCTGACCAGTTGGCCCCCATCTTCACCCGAATCTTCAATAACTCACTAGAAATGTGCTATGTTCCTTCTTGCTTCAAATGCTCTACTATCATTGCAGTGCCAAAGAAGCCCTCCATCAAGGAACTGAATAACTGCAGACCAGTTGCTCTAACATTTGTAGTTATGAAAATCTTTGAAAGGCTAGTGCTGTCCCACCTGAAAACCATCACGGATCCGCTGTTAGACCCCATGCAATTTGCATACTGGGCAAATAGATTGACAGATGATGCTGTTAATATGGCTCTGCACTACATCCTACAACACCTTGAATCTCCAAATACCTACCCAAGGGTCCTCTTTGTATACTTCAGCATTCAATACCATCATTCCACACATTCTTCTAACTATTAAACCAACTAGCAGTACCTGAACACACTTGTAAGTGGATCATAAGCTTCTTAACAGACAGGAAGCAACAGGTGAAGCTTGGCAAAATCACATCAGATACCTGTACAATTAGATAACAGATAATCAGAGTTGGAAGGGACATTGTAGGTCAACTAGTCCAACCCCCTGCCTTGTGGGAAAACCTACACCATTTCTGACAAATGGCAGTCCAATCTCTTCTTGAAAGTCTCAAGTGATGGCATTCATACAACAATCCATTGGTGGATTGTTCTCACTGTCAAAAAAATTCTCCTTATTTCCAGGTTAAATATCTCCTTGTTCAGTTTCCATCCATTATTCCTTGTCTGGCCTACAGGCGCTTTAGAAAATAGCTTGATCCCCACCTCTCTGTGGTAGCCCCTCAAATATTGGAAGACTGCTATCATGTCTCCCCTGGTCCTTCTCTTTATTAGACTAGCAAGCCCAGTTCCTGTAACTATTATTTGTGTGTTTTAGTCTCCAGTCCCCTAATCATCCTGGTTGCTCTTATCTGTACTTTTTCTACAGTCTCAACATCTTTTTATAATGTGGTGAACAAAACTGGATGCAGTACTCTAGGTGTGGTCTTACGAAGGCTTTATAGAGTGGTATTAGTACAATTAAATTCAAAATTAGCACAGTGCTTTCTCCATTAATGTCTCCCTATTTACCAATGACTGCATCTCAAATGATCCATCTGTTAAAATATTGAAGTTTCCAGATGATACAGAGTGATTGGTCTCATTTGAGGCAACGATGAATCCGCATACAGACGGGAGGTTGTACAACTTGCCTTGTGGTGCGATTGGAACAATCTGGAACTGAACACACTCAAAACTGTAGAAATGGTGGTAGACTTTAGGAGAAACTCGCCCATACTCCCCCATCTTACAACATGAGACAACACAGTATCAACAGTAGAGACCTTCAAATTTCTAGGTCCTATCATATCTCAAGACCTAAAAAGGACACCTAACATCAAAAAAGTCATCCAAAAAGCACAACAAAGAATGTTCTTTCTGTGCCTACTTGGCAAGCTCAAACTGCCCAGTGAACTGCTGATCCAGTTCTACAGAGGAATTATTGAATCTGTCATCTGCACCTCTATAATTGTCTGGTTTGGTTCTGCATCCCAACAAGACAGGCACAGACATCAGAGAGTAATTAGGACTGTAGAAAAAGCAATTACTACCACCCTGCCTTCCATTGAGGACCTGTATACTGCACAAGTCAAAAAGAAGGCGATGAAAATATTTAGAGACCTCTCATATCCTGGACATAAACTGTTTCAACTCCTACCCTCAAAATGATGCTATAGAGCACTGCACACCAGAACACAAGAACAGGTTTTTCCCAAATACTATCACTCTGCTAAACAAATAATTCCCTCAACACTGTCCTTTCACCCATCTCCTCCTCCTTATGACTGTATGACTGTAACCTTGTTGTCCTCACTCATGCAAATGGTGCTGCCTGTGCACATGCATTTGCCGATTGCACATGTAAAACCATTCCATGCATACACACACACCTTGCCAGTCCCCAAAGCCAAAGAGGTTGAGGAACTCTGGAATAGAAAACATTAAATATGCCATGTTTTCCTGAAGGGAAAGGTTTGTGTGTTATACTCAACTTTAATTTCCATTAAGAAGTCTAGCTTATGTACTGTAATGACTTTCCTTACTTCTCCTTCTAAGTCTTCCTTATTGTTTAAGCCCATGTCACACTGGCCAACGGATGCAAAAAGGACACAGCGGACGAGCAAAATGTTCCATCCGTTGTTATCCGCTCTTAAAAGGGGCAAAAAATTGCATAACCGGAGCGGATAACACGGACGCGGGGAGGACGCAGGGCGGATGCAAAGCAGATGCGGAACGGAAGCCCAGCAGATGGAAGCGGATGGGAGCAGATGGTGCAACCACAGGGCTTCCGGGGGGCCTCAGTGAAATGGACGCGGAACGGATACAGCGGATGCAGAACGGATGCAGAACGGATGAAGCGGATGCACAGCGGATGCACAGCGGATAAAGCGGATGCACAGTGGAAGCCTAACGGATGCACAGCAGAAGCAGAATGGATGCCGAGCGTTAATTGCGCATGCGGGGGGGAAGCATTACGTAAGCCCCCCGGATATAAAGGGAAGCAGCTCGCACGTGGCCAGCATTCCAAGGAAAGACCTGCTGCTGAACACTTCGAGTTCCTTGCCTGCCCTGCCAGCCTACCTTCCAGCCAGCCTTGGTGCCTGCCTGCCTGCCTGCCTTCCTGCCAGGCTTCCTGCCAGGCTTCCTGCCAGCCTCCCTGCCAGCCAGCAACCCCACAACCATGGGGAGGAAGCGAAAGCCTCAGCAACCTGCCACCATCCCTGGCAAGAGGGACAGGGTCAACCTCCCGCTCCCTGCCCCTGACTCTGCTTCTGCTGGGGCTTCTGCTGAAGCTGCTCCTGCGGTGGTGCTTCTGCTGGTGCTGGGGCTTCTGCTGGTGCTTACTTTGTTGAAGCTGCTCCTGGTCCTGCTGGTCCTGCTCAACCTGCTCGTGCTCCTGGACTTGCTCGTCCTGCTCGTGCTCCTGGTCTTGCTCGTCCTGCTCGCCCTGCTCGTGCTCCTGGTCCTGCTCGTGCTCCTGGACTTGCTGGCCCTGCTGGTGCTTACTCTACTGCTGCTGATCCTGGTCCTGCTGGTCCTGCTGCTGAACCTGCTGCCACTGCTGCTGCTGCTGATGCTGATGATCCTGCTGCTGCTGCTGCTGCTGCTGATGATGATGATTATGATCCTGCTGGTGAGGATGATGATGATGATGATGATTCTGCTGATGCTGGTGCTGATGCTGGTGGTGTGGAGGAGCAGCCCCTACTACCTGGGAGCCCCTCTGATGAGGGCCCATCTGGTCCAGCCAAAGGGAGGAAGAGGCATATGCGACAACGGGAGAGGAGGCAATACTATATTGAGGAGGCGCACGAGGATGAGGTGCTGGAGTGGCTGAGAGAGAACGACTATCTGTGGCAGAAGGGACACCGGCTGTACAGGGACACCAAGCGGAAGCAGGCTGCTTGGAGAGAAAGGGCAGAGAGTATGGGTTACACTTCGGAGGTGCTTCTCGGCTGGTGGAAGCACATGCACACCTGGTACGGGAAGCTGCACCTGAAGAAATCTGGCCTGGCCACTGTGAAGCTGAGAGACCTACGTCATGGCCAGGTGCAGCTTCCTGGAGGGTGAGGTCCGCCACCGAGGAGCACCAGCAGCCCCTCTCACGACCCTCTCTCTCCGGCAGCCTGCTGAGAGCCAGTCCTCTTCTGGCTGAGAGTCAGTCCCTGTCTCCAGGCAGGTTTCTGTGAAGCGTGCCACGGCAGAGAACCCGCGGACAGGTGTGGTAAGCGTGGTGGAGTGTGTAGAGGACTCCCTGGTGCGGTGGGAGAAAGGAGACATCGAGTCCACCACAGTCCTAGCCGCATCCACCCCTCCCAGCTCCGCCTCCACAGAAAGGCAGAGAGCCGGACAGCAGGAGGGGCAGAGCCACACTGTCCTGCTGGAGATCAGGGACACCATCCGCACCAGCATAGATCTCCTATCTCAGCTGGTCCACACCGACTCTTCATCCTCCAACCGCAAGCCCTTCCTCACCTATGTCAACCAGAGCTTCAAGGAAATGGCGGATCCACAGTACCAGCTGGTGAAGGACCAGATCACCGAGCTGCTTCACAACCCTCCAGACCCAGAGGAACCTGCTCCCACCCAGTCCAGGTCTGCTCCTCCACCCCAGGTGATGTCCCTCCCATTCCAAGGCTTCCCATAGGCCCTCACCTACCAGGGCTACGGCTACCAGGAGGTTCAGCAGCACAGGCAGCAGCCCTTCCCAGTCCAGGCACAGAGTCATCGGGCGACACCGTTGACACCTGTTTCACTGATGCCACCGATGCCACCCACGACAATGATGCCACCGACGACAGTGATGCCACCCACGCCAATGATGCCACCGACAACAGTGATGCCACCCACACCACCGATGCCACCCACGCCAGTCCTCACCCAGCTGCAGAGCAGACAGCCCCACTACACTACTCCTTCCTCCACCCCACAGCCAAGCCCGGCCTCAGTACATCTGTCATCAGTACTGGGGCTGACACCCCATGGCATGGAGGAAGGACCTCTCAGCATCACGGGGCTGAGCCAGCTGTCCAAGACCTTTCTCAACATACCGTCCCCTGTTGTCCTCTCGAGGCCAGGCACTCCAGCACCACCCACCACCACAGTACCTGGACCCTTCACCCCTGAGACTGGGCACACCTCCAAGTGACCAAGAAGAGTGCCAGAGACCGGGTAGCTGGCTACCTGTGGACTTTATCTGGACACTTGACTTGGGTCATTTTTTTTTTTTACAGCTTGTTGTTCAATAAAGTTTATCTTTGATTCACACACTTGCTTCATTTGTTTTTTTTTTTAAAGTCTTGGTGGAAACTTTTAGAATTAGCTTAAGCCTTTGCATGCTTGTGGGGTGGATTAAGATAGAAGTGGGGTGGGCAGGGATACCTGTGGAATGAGCAGGGATACCTTTGGGATGGCTAATAGCTGTGGGATAGATAAACCTCCAGTGCAAGCATAGTGGGACTGTATGGTCCACCCTCCCAGGTGCCACACCTATGGCCCTTTATTATCAATAACAATGTAAGCATTGATCCACACATTTGAACATAAACACAACTCTTTATTAAACGCCCTGTTCATTGTAGGCCCACCCAACATACATGGCCCAATCTCATCCGTGTGATGAGACAGGCTGAAGGAAGCATCCATTAAGCATCTACCATCCTGTCTTGCCACTCCACCGCTCCAGCTGGGGAGTTGCACCAGTGTTTCAGGAGGTTGCGCTGCTTCTTCCCTTCCCGTGAGGCTCTGTTGTGGCCTTGCACATCCTGAGTGTCGTTCAGATTTCACCCTTGCCTCCATTCCCCAGGCTCCATGTCCCCATTGCCTTGTTGACGGTCCACGAGCCTGTTCTGCAAGACTGGGTAGCGGGTGCGCATGAGATTGTGCAGGATGCAGCAAGCTTCCACGATCCTCCTCATGGTCTCTGGGCGATGCTGCATGGTGGTGAGAAGTACCTGGAACCTGTTGGCCAGGATGCCAAAGGTGTTCTCCACCACCCGCCTTGCCCTGGACAGCCTGTAGTTGAAGATCCTCTCTTCACGGGTCAGGAGTCTGGAAGTGTATGGCTTCATGAGGCAGATTCTGAGGGAGAAGGCGTCATCCCCCACGATGAAGTAGGGCACATCTTGCGTGTCATTGGGCAGGGGGTCTGGATCTGGGAAGCCCACGATGAGGTTGCCTTCCAGCCCCTCCTTGAGGTGACTGGTGTTGTATACCTGGGCATCTGAAGATGAGCCGTAGCCTGAAGCATCGATGTACATGAATTTGTAGTCAGCATCGACCATGGCGAAGAGGATGATGCTGAGGAAGCCCTTGTAGTTGAAATAAGTGGACCCCGACTTAGCTGGAGATTTGCAGGCCACGTGCTTGCCATCGATGGCTCCAACGGTGTGTGGCAAGTTCCACCTCTGATACCACTGCTCTGCAACTTTCTTCCATCCTTCTTCAGTGGAGGGGCACTGGAGGAGCTCCTCCTTGTATTCTTCGATGATGGCCTGCACCACTTCTCTGACCACAATGCTGATGGTGTTGTGTGGCACCCTCCAGCTGTACTGCATGCTTTTGTAGGTGGTCCCTGAGGCCAGGTGGCGCAGACTGAGTGCCACCTTGAGCCCAGGTTCCAGGCTGGGCTGGAAGTTGGTGTTTGCCTTGGTCAACCTGGGTGTCAGGCGCTGCACAACTTCGTCAAACATGGCTGGAGGCATCCTCGTGAAGTTCTGGAATGCCCGAGTGTCTTCGTTCCTGAGCTCCACCATCAGCTTGTTGTACAATCCATACTCTGCTCTTCTCCCGATCCATTTTCGGACCCAGACGCTTCTTGGCCGCCTCTTTTTCTTCCCATAGTAGAGTTCACAGAGCCTGTAGATGGCTTCGTACTGTTGCAGAAGGATGGTGGCTGCCAGAAGGACTGTGGTACGATCCATGGTGGACATGACTGGATGCTGTGGAAGAGGAGGAGTCAGATGAAGGCTGCAGAGGTCTGCACAGGTGGGCTGCTGGTCTGAAAGTGAGATGCAGACGAGTTGCTCCCCCTTTTTATAGGCAGTATAGGTGTCCCTTTGCATCCTCTAGGCATCCTCTAGACATCCTTAATATCCGAGATAAGTCCCCTCTGCGAACGTTTTTTCCGCTTTAAACGCTTTGTTTCCGTGCTGCATCCGTTCTGCATCCGTTCTGCATCTGTTCCGCATCCGTTCTGCTTCCTCCCTGCATCCGGGCAGATGCGAGTTGCGCAGATGCGCAGCGGATGCCAAGTGGATATAGCGGATTCGTAGCGGATGCAGAACAGACGAACTGGATACATTTTCCGCGCAAAAGTTTTGGGCAGCCCAAAACTTTTGGAGCGGATGAAACGTCAATAAACGGATGCTGGACGGATAGAGAGGAAGCAAAACGGAGGCAGTGAGTACATCATGTTTTCGAACTGATGGCAAGGTTTTTTGTCCGTTTTACATCCTCTTTGCATCCGTTGGTTCAGTGTGACATGGGCTTTAATAACAGTTTATACACTTTCAAGCCATTATTCCATTAATTCTGTACAACTTAGAAGTATATGTGTATAAAAATTGGTAAATAATAAAATTCACCACAGTTTGCACCACGGTTGTTCAAATGACCTGGGATGATCCTTCATTTCCTGCATAAAATGCAAGCGCATCCATTGGAAATCTCAAATAGATTATCAATAACATGCTTATCAACATTCAGGGAAATGTTGCCTGCAAAATTGATTGGTATCTAATCAGATGCATCAGTTTTGAGAATGGACCGATCTAATAGCCAAAAGGGCATTAAGAGTTGTTAATCTAATCCTACGTAGCTTCTTCTCTGGTAATATCACACGACTAACTAGAGCATACAAAACATTTGCTAGACCAATACTTGAATACAGCTCATCAGTCTGGAACCCACATTGTGTATCTGATATTAACACAATTGAGAAAGTCCAGAAATATTTCGCAAGAAGAGTTTTCCACTCCCCTACTCATTGCAGAATACCTTATGCCACCAGACTTGAAACTCGAGACTTAGAAAACCTAGAACTACGCCACCTCCAGTCTGATCTAAATATAGTATATAAAATCATACATTGCAATGTCCTACCTGCAAATGAATACTTCAGTTTCAATCATCATACAAGAGCACACAATAGATACAAACTCAAGGTTAACCGCACCAAACTTGACTGCAGAAAATACGACTTTAGCCACAGAGTGGTCAATGTTTGGAATACTCTACCTGACTCTGTGGTTTCTTTCCCAAACCCAAACAACTTTAACCTTAGACTGTCTACTATTGACCTCACCCCTTTCCTAAGAGGTCTGGAGGGGGCGTGCATAAGCGCACCAGATCATCCTATTGTTTTTTATTTTTCTTATAAGTATCTATCTCATGTATTCAAAACTATATTTATTCTTATACCTGTATCTTGTAAGCGACTGACGAATCAAATAAATACTAAAAAAAAAATACTAAAAAAATCAAATTCCCTACACTTCTGCAGTGTATGGCAGAGTGCAAATTGTTATTCACAAAGAGTCACATTGTTGACTAGAGATCATTTGTGATATGCAAAATATTTTACTCTCTCACCTTCTGTGTATCCTTTAAATAGAGATGGATTATTTAGTGAATGGTGAATTTTCAATTTTTTATCCCATGTAAAGGCAAAAAATGGAACTAGAAAAGTTTTGTATCAAGTTGAGGAAAAATCAAAACAATTATATATTTGAGGGGGGCTAAAATTAGTTCTGGAGCTCAAAAAGAGGAGTTTAGTCCACCTTAGTCTACCAATATATAGAATGATGATAAAGGTATCACAAACCTTGACTATAAATTATGGTTAAAGGGACTTGAATGCTTCAACATCGAGGTGGTCATCGCTGTGTGGAGGAAATCGCTTTTCAGTGGCAGGGAATTCTTTTTAGAAAAAGGCATTTTACCTGCCTTATTTTTCCTCTTACTTCCTCGAAAAAAAAGTCAAAGCGATGGTGGTTGGGATGACGACGACGACGACGACGAGAGTAGCTGCGGAAACTCCCGAAATGGAAATTGGAGCGCAAACTCTTTGGCTCCCACTTATTGATCGAGGGTTGAGGAAAGGACGGCACTGGTTTTCTTGCGACCGTGCGCGCACCTTCCTCCAAGCCGCTCTTTTGCGTTGTGACCCCCCCAGTGCTCGGGCACCTTGTCTTTCTCTGAAGGAACGGCCCGATCCTCTTTTTCGCTTCGGGAGGTTTCCCCCACTGGCTCCGCACTCCGTCATCTTTCCCTCCCCTCCAAGGAGAAACGCCTTAGGAAACAGCTGTCGGGTAAAGGCGTGGTCTGGAGCCACACCTAGGAAAGAGGCGGGGGGGGCCCTTCCGCAGCGAGCGATGGGGCGGGGTAGGGCAGCATTGCCCGAGGGCGGCTGCCTGGGGGTGACGATGGCCCCATCCATAAAGCCGATGTTCCCCGCGCAAGGGAATCACTCGGCCGGCGGATCCTTCTCCGGACTGCAGAGCGCGCACCGAGGGTGTAGGGTTGAGGTGGAGTCTTCCGTTGCCCCAAGTCCAGAGGCGGCGGCGAGGCTGGGCGAAGGCTCTTCAGTGCCGCGGGAGCTACCGAGGTGTAAGTGCTGCTCCCTCTCCAAGCAGGCTGTGCTTCGGAGAGTCGTTGCCCCCCTCCGCCGCGCCGCCCCAATCTCGAGGCCATTTGCTTGGGGTCACCTCCGGCTGGGCGACAAAGGCATCGGCCCACAGTCGGATGATGCTGAAACTTCACTGCCGTCCAGGGCGGCAGATGGGTGTTTCCGCTCCCTTTCCTCGCGTGGGTTTTCGTCGGCCAGGTCAGAGCCCAGACCTCTGGAGGCCGCGTGCGGGACGCTCCGAGTGAACATCGGCCGAGCTGATTTTGGGCGGCGGGCCGAGTCCCCTTTTCGCTTTTCCCTTGGCTGGTGGAGAACACCAGAGCCGGAAAGCACTTACTTCTCCGGCGGTTCAGAAGTAACTCGGCTTTTCTCCTCGAAAGGACGACCTTCCTTTTGATTGAAAGGGGAGGGAGACGGACGACGGCATGTGGGAAAGGGAGAGCGGGCGAGCGCACGGACGAAACCAAATTGGAGAGCATTTCGAGAAAGAGACGAAAAGGCGGACTTTCTACTGGCCTTTGAGATAATAAAAGAAGTGTAAATGATGACACAAATGGAGGTTACTTTAAAATAATTATTTCAGTATGACAAAATTAGTTAATAAAACCGGACCACGCGGAACATATAAGTGTTCAATTTTCACTCGGTTGTTTTATGAACATTTTTAAAACGTCCTATCAATACATTTCTAATTTTGCTTCATGAGATAGACAAGGAGCCTGCCTGTCAAGGAAAACTGAGCCGGCTCGTCAATATTGTATTGTATCAATATTGCGTCAGGTATCACATCGCTTAGCATGGTTTGTCATTTCAAATAATGATGTCAACATATTGTAGCTTTTAAAATAATTGCAATACAAAGGTAGCGTTCAAGAAATGTCATTAGGACAAGCTTCAAAGAACTTCCTTGTATTTAAATGAGCTCTCCGTTCTGGTGGGATTTCGCTGTTTTTTCCCTTTCTCTTCAAGCGATTGATCGGTGGGGCCGCGGGGCAGCAGCCCTTTCGTTTTCTCCTCAGGCTGAAATCCGCGGACGTTGCTCAAACTCGGACCAGAAGCAAAGCCGGGCGAACCGTTTCATCCCCTCGGCTGGGAGAGGAATCCGGTTGGCGCCGAGTCGAGTCTCCCTTCCCCTGAGGCGTCCGCAGTGGAAATGAATGGGTCCGGAAAGGATTTTCCGGGGTCGTGAACTTCTTGTGTGTGTGTGTGTTTTTTTTTTTTTTTTTTTTTTTGGGGGGGGGGGGGTTTCTTACAACTGTCAAATATACCGAACCAAATGTTCGACGCTCGGCTGTTTTCGGTGCGATCCGGCAGCCCCGAAAGGCGGAAGGAGCTTTTTCCTCGTTGTGGCCCCGCAAAGAGCGGCGGGGCGGCTGCGCTTCCGAAAGGAAGGGGGCGGGCGGGCGGGGAGAAAAGCGTCGCCTGGCTCGAGCTGACCTGCTCGAATTTCCGTCCTGAAGGGGAGCAAAGGGCCGAAAGATGAGCGGCTTTTGCAAAGCTGGCAACTTCCAAGAGGGAAATCCACGGGGGTGGGGTGGGGGGGGGGGGGGGAGGGGACGGGGGACGGGGCAATGCCTTTCCCTCCGGCCTCTGTTTGGAGAATGGACGCGTCCGGTTGCTGGTGAGGAGAAAAACAAAACAAAACACAAAAAAAACAACTTTCGTAGACTTTCCCAGCAAGGCGCATCTGCAAATCCGGAGCAGAGGGACGCCCTGATTTTCTGCTTCTGCCAGAAAGTTGCTTCGAGACCATCGCCGGCGTGCCGCCTCTTGAACGCGGGAAGGAAGCGAGGCTGCTTTCCTTTGAGGCGGGGGTGGGGGTGGTGGTGGTGGGGGGGGTCTGTGGTTTCCGGCAGTCGCATATAAGGCAAGGGCATGCAGCCCACGAGTGGGTCCTTTGCGAGGTCCTGGGAAGGACGATCGGGCGCCATCGAGACAAGACGGAGTCGGTGGATTGCCTCCCGCCCTCCCTCCGGCGAAGGAAGCAGGGCCTCGCGCTGGAAGGGAACCGGTCCCCGGAGCTTCCGCCGAGTCCTCCTGCCTCGCCGGAGAATTCCCAGCTGGCACCGGTGATATGAAGGGGGGATTCCGAAATTGGAGAAGAGGCAGCACAGTTCTGGGTGGGAGGGGATGGGCCCAGAATTTGAAACCACACACCACCACCACCACCACCCCCCCCCCCGGCTTCTGTGAAATGGGGACGAGTTCAAGATATGAAATAATGGGCTTCAGTGACAAAAGAAGCAGGTCTTGGTAAGACCTCTTCAATGGGAGAAGAGAGGCCTCAGGAGATGGTGGGCTTCCCTTTGCTGGTGGGAAACGACCACCTCTCAGGAATATCATCATCATCATCATCGTCGTCGGTCCACGCTCTTGGAGGAGGTTGCTCTACTAATCTCAAAGTAACCTTCAGTCCTCTGATTGTCCATAAAACAGAACATAGGTCAAAGAATTACAAATGCCACGCTTTCTCTTTGGTGGGTTCAAATAAAAGGGATTGGAATTGTGCCTCCGGATGAAAATCGCCTTGTAATAAAGATGGCAATATGTTTTCTGCCCTTATTGGCAACCAGTAGCCCTCTTCAAAATGTCTTGGGTCCATTGGGGTGAAGGGGGTTTAGCGGAATACATGAAGGGCCATTTGGGGATGATTTGATGCCTCCTTGATTTCTCAATGGCCTTTCATGCCATTGGTTTTTATAGATTGGGTTGCAGTGGTTCTTGTTTTTCCAGGATTGGCAGAGGAGGAGTTTCATTTCTAATCTCCTTTGCAGGGTTCCTCAGGATCCTATTAATTTTTAACATCTACCCGAGGCCACTGAATGAAATCATGGGGTTAAGATCCATTGATATACTGATAGTATCAGCCATATATCTCTACCCTAGTTGATGAAGTGATGCCATCCGAATTCTTTCCCAGTGTCTGGAATCTGAGGGTATCCAAATGGAAAAAAAAGCTTTGTCTTAACCCTAGCTAAACCATTTTTAAAAAATCTTCTCTTTTAGTTTTGAATGAGGTAGGACTAACAGACAGATCAGATGTGCAGCTTGGATTCTCAGCTCCTGTTCAAAGAGCAGATGGCAGCTATGGTTCGGAGAGTCTTTCTACAAATCCATCTTCTACACAAATCACACCCATTTTTGGATCAGGGATCCTGTTTATAGTCGTTCAAAGTTTGATCACCTCTCATTTGGATTGTTGCATGGCACTCACTCTGTATGGGGTTATCCTTGAAGGCCTACAAGTATTTATTGGCTAGTATGATGCTCATGGTATAACTCCTAGTAGACTTCCAAATATAATTCAACATCTGGTTATCACCTTCATGGCAAAAGGCCAAGTCATTTGTGGACTACGTATCTTTATTTCTGCCTATTATACAAGATTCAACAGGGTGGGAATGCTCCAGGTCTTGTCTATGAAATAGTGTCATTGCTGGAACTTACGCAATTTAACTTGTCACAGTACTTGCTTGATATTACAACATACTTTTTGAGACTCAGATGACCCCAACACTACTGGACTTGAATAGAATAGAATAGAATAGAATAGAATAGAATAGAGTAGAATTCTTCATTGGCCGGTATGATTGGACACACAAGGAATTTCCCTTGTTGCAAATGCTCTCAGCATACATAAAAGATACATTAGTCAGAAGTCAAGAATCATAAGGAACAACACTAAATGATAGTCATAGGGTACAATAAGCAATCAAATCATACTAGGAAACAATAGAAATCGTAAGGATACAAGCAACAAAGTTACAGTGATACAGTCACAAGTGGGAGGGGATGGGTTATAAGAAGTGATGAGAAGATTAATAGTAATAGTGCAGATTTTGTAAATATTTGAACACTGTTGAGGGAATTATTTATTTAGCAGAGTGATGGCATTCGGGGGAAAAACTGTCCTTGTGTCTCATTGTTCTGGTGTGCAGGGCTCTATGCCGTCATTTTGAGGGAAGGAGTTGAAACAGTTTATGTCCAGGATGTGAGGGGTGTAGAGATTTTCATAGTTCTCTTTTTGACTCATGCAGTATACAAGTCCTCAATGGAAGACAAGTTGGTAGTAATTGTTTTTTCTGCACTCCTAATTATCCTCTGATGTCTGTGTCTGTCCTGTTGGGTTGCAGAACCAAACCAGACAGTTACAGAGATGCAGATGATAAACTTGATAATAATAAGGCCTTCTAGGCATTTTGTCAGAGTGGTAGATGATCCAGTTTTTCACATTTAGAGAAATGATTGTCATTGGCCTTGGATTTATTTCGGTTCTCATTGTTATTTTCTTTTTTTAATTTTTTTGTTATTTGTTTCAACATTATTAGTTAGAATTAGATATTTTGATTTGGGTGACTATAAACAATGGATGGATGGATGGGGCTAATCAGCTGAAAATTAGAACTTTTTTGAATGCATTAATGCAAAACATTTGCACAAGAAGAGGGTGACCTCTGAACAGGTTTGTAAAATTGTTGGTCTGTTAAAATTTATTCTTCTATCAGCCTACATTAAATATAGCTATTTGAGAGTGTTCTCCAACCAGTTTGTGATATTCGATGCCTAGAGAGACAAATTAACTGGGACAGTTCATCCATCCTTATCCTTAATATTCACTGTATAAAATAACTACGAAGAAACAATATTTGCCAGCATTTTGTCAATACAGGATTATTCTCAGCAGGGGCAGATCATTTTATGCCAGTATAGATTCCTGCTGGCTCAAGTACTGTTGGATAGTAGCTTAATTAATCCTTAGGAGGAACCCACTGTTTGGCAAGTTTGTCTGCCTTTTCTCCTACCCATTGTTTGAGTGTTTCTAGGTTAAAATAACATGAAATAAACATTTAGCAAGGCACCAGAGCAGAAATAATTTGAGAGGAGGGAGTTAGGTGACCACTAGGATTATACAACTACCTGTGCTTTGTCCGGGTGAAACTTGAAAAATTAGAATATCGTGCAAAAGTTCATTTATTTCAGTAATGCAACTTAAAAGGTGAACCTAATATATGAGATAGACTAATTACATGCAAAGCAAGATAGTTCAAGCCATGATGTGTCATAATTGTGATGATTATGGCTTACAGCTCATGAAAACCCCAAATCCACAATCTCAGAAAATTAGAATATTGTGCAAAGGTTCAATATTTTTGCCTCAAAGTGTCCCACTCTAATCAGCTAATTAAGCCATAACACCTGCAAAGGGTTCCTGAGCCTTTAAATAGTCTCTCAGCCTCATTCAGTAGGAATCACAATCATGGGAAAGACTGCTGACCTCACAGTTGTGCAGAAAACTATCATTGACACGCTCCATAAGGAGGGAAAGCCTCAAAAGGTAATTGCAAAAGAAGTTGGATGTTCCCAAAGTGCTGTATCAAAGCACGTGAATAGAAAGTTATGTGGAAGGGGAAAGTGTGGAAGAAAAAGGTGCACAAGCAGCAGGGATGACCGCAGCCTGGAGAGGATGATCAGGAAAAGGCCATTCAAAAGTGCTGGGGAGCCACCACACACAGACAGATCCTGGACATGGGCTTCAAATGTCCTATTCCTCTTGTCAAGCCTCTCCTGGACAACAAACAACATCAGAAGCTTCTTACCTGGGCTAAAGAAAAACAGGACTGGTCTGTTGCTCAGTGGTCCAAAGTCCTCTTTTCTGATGAGAGCACCTTTTGCATCTCATTTGGAAACCAAGGACCCAGAGTCTGGAGGAAGAATGGAGAGGCACAAACTGCAAGATGCTTGAAGATGCCACAATCTATGTTGATTTGGGGAGCCATGTCATCTGCTGGTGTTGGTCCACTGTGCTTCATTCAGTCCAGGGTCAACGCAGCTGTCTACCAGGAGATTCTGGAGCACTTCATGCTGCCTTCTGCAGATGAGCTTTATGGGGATGCTGACTTCATTTTCCAGCAGAACTTGGCACCTACCCACACTGCCAAAAAAGCACCAAAACCTGGTTCAATGACCGTAGGATTCCTGTGCTTGATTGGCCAGCAAACTCACCTGACCTGAACCCCACACAGAATCTATGGGTCATTGCCAAGAGAAAGATGAGAGACATGAGACTGAACAATGCAGAAGAGCTAAAGGCCGCGATTGAAGCATCCTGGTCTTCCATAACACCTCAGCAGTGCCACAGGCTGATAGCTTCCATGCTACGCTGCATTGAGGCAGCTGCAAAAGGGGCCCAAACCAAGTACTCAGTACATATGCATGCTTATACTTTTCAGAGGTCCGATATTTTTCTGTGTACAATCCTTGTTTTATTGATTACATGTAATAGTCTAATTTTCTGAGATTGTGGATTTGGGGTTTTCATGAACTGTAAGCCATCATCATCACAATTATGACACATCACAGCTTGAACTATCTTGCTTTGCATGGCATGAGTCTATCTCATATATTAGTTTCACCTTTTAAGTTGCATGACTGAAATAAATGAACTTTTGCACGATATTCTAATATTTTGAGTTTCACCGGTAGATTAGGAGGGTGAGATTGACTAACTAGCAGATATTCATCTCTTACATCACATGAAAGTGAAGAACATTACTGAATGAACAAATACAGGAAAATGTGTATAAGCAACAAAACTCCAGGTTCTCTGGATGCGGCAATGAGGAAGGGCTTCTTCTTCTGAAGGTGTCACATTCATATTCACATTTCATAATATTGTCGACTTTCTTCTACCTTTTAGGAAGCTTTTAGAAAAGCTAGTGTCAAAAAACAGGTGGTGGATAATAGAAATGAAAGGAACTTGGGAAACAAAGTAATAATGCTGTGATTTTTGAGAAGTTCGTGTATTTTGTAGAAGTTAAAATCACCCAGTCTCAGTTCTAAGTGAGTGCAGCACTTTTTGAATATTTTTGTGCCTGTTCTACATAGTTTAATAGATTATAATTGAAAAGACAAAAAAATAAAACTAATAAACAATTGACAGTGCATGTTTTGTCTTCTTTGAAGCAGCCTAAGATATTAGATAGAGATCCAATCATGTGAATTTTAGCAAAATCCAGATCGTTCAAATGTTAAATTGTTGTGATTTTCTTGGTTTTCAGATGCAGACTATATATGTGTTTAGACAGAGTTTGAGTCTTGCTCTCCTCCCTGAGGTTCTGTTATTTCATTTGCTACTCCCATTATTTAATGAAGCATAGATTAATTTAAAACACTGTGCTCTAATGATTTTATGTTGAAAATCAGTTTTATAAAATGTTATTCTCTTTTTTTTAAGTCAAAGTTGTGAACATGCCTAATAGTTCTTCCACCTCCTATTTTCCCCACAACAATAAGCCTGTGAGTGCATTGGGATGAGAGAGAGTGACTGAGAGAGAGTGACTGGCCTAAAGTCACCCAGCTGGCTTTTATGACTAAGGAAGGCATAGAACTTGCAGTGTGCTCTTTCTAGACCATCACCCGAATCAACTGGTTCTCATTTTGTATTTAAAGTTTCATTTCAACTGTACACTCCCCTAAAATATTCTTTCTTATATTCTTTAAACTGGTTAATTTTATCAAAGAGTTCTTGAAGAATATTGAATTTTCAATGGTACTCCATGCTGTGAATTGGAATTTTAAATTCTGTTTCAGTTTTCCAGGCAGATTTTAGATTATTATTTAATCTATAGTTTTGTGGTAGTATATGGAAAATTTAAGCTTTGCCATTATTGTCAGATGATATAACAATTGTTTTATCAAACTCAGTTCTGCTTTGAGAATATTTTGCTACTTTTCTATAAACCCTTTTAGGCGCTTGAAGATAGTTTAGTACGTTTTTGGTATTGTATAAGAAATACCATCCTGTTAACTACCACTTAATTCCTCCATAGTGAAGACTGCTTTATAAAAATACGTCTGAACATTTTTTTTGTTTTAGTCTGAGTGCTGTCCAAGATTTTTTTTGATATGACATTCAATGTGCCAATAACCATGGGGACTACTATGGTAGGTTTATACAATACTTTTTCAACTTCAATTTTCAAATCTTGATACTTTGTGAACTTCTCCAGTTGTTTACCTTCTATTCTACTATCCCTTGCTAAAAATGAAACACTTTCATTTTTCCAACCAGTTATATCATGTGCGTTATGACTCTGGATTTGATCCGTCTATATTCGGAAATTCCACAATATTTTAACCTGCTCATTTTCATTTAGTTTTTCAACTATATATGCCCATTAATTTTTTACTATTGGTCCATCATAATGTACCAATAATATTCCAATGAATCATTTTGGTGACTGTGTTATGTAGTTGTTTATAATCAGCTTTATGATCTTCATGCACAAGCTGAGTATATTGTCTCCTTCTGCTTCTTTGCACAATCTGTATTTTGAATCATTTGATAATTTTGCAGTTTCAGCCTTCATTGCATTAGTTCAAATAACTGGCTCTTAGGCAACCAAAAATCTCTCCTTCAGTTTCTTTTTTATATAAAAAAAACTTATAAAAAAGTTCCAGTTATAAGCTATTGTCAGATTTTACCTTTATTCATTTTTCCTTCAAGCTTCTAGTCTTTAACTCCCTGCTCAGGCACGAAACCCAAAACCATTTCAGACAAATGGTTTCCAAACTTTTCTTAAAAACTTCCAATGTTGGAGAACTCACAACTTCTGCAGGCAAGTGGTTCCACTGGTTAATTGTTCTAACTAGTTTTATACAATTTTGTAGAAATTGATCAAACCAATTTTGTAGAAATTGACTTTGCAACATAACTTAGTACTTAGACTTATATACCACTTCATAGTACTTTACAGCCTTCTCTAAGTGGTTTACAAAGTGTTAGCATATTTCCCCCAAGAAACTGGTTCCTCATTTTACCAACTTTGGAAGATGGAAGTCTGAGTCAACCTTGAGCTGCTGAGGACCGAATTACTGGCAGTGACAGTGAATTGAATTAGCCTGCAATATTGCTTTCTAACCACTATGCCACCACAGCTCCTTAATTAATGTTTTTCCTTGCCAGCATTCTGTTTGTATTTTTATTATTTCAATATTCAGTTTTTGTTTTGTGTATATTTAATAAGCTCCAATTTTTAGCTTGCATCAATATTTGTTCTTGGCTGTCTTTTACATCATTAGCCAATCCATGCTTTTCTTCTTTGACAGTTTGTTTGATCTGAAGTAAATCTCAGTTTCCATTTCTATGCGGCAAATAGATTATATCATTTTGGGAATGTAATGCATAGTGAATAGTCATCTGCTTTCTTGTATGTTCAGTTCAAACTGTCCAGTTCACCATGTGTCCTAATTCCAGTGGTATAATATATCATAGGTATGGGCCAAGTATCAATGGATTTGATGGTGTTTTCACTGTTCAATTTTGTCTTTAGCAATTTTCTCACTTCTTTGAGGTATTCTTTATTAATAATATTTTTAACCTGCCCGTATTTGATGTTGTCCAATTATAAAATGCTCAGACACATGTAGGCTTTATCCCGATGGCATCTGATGGTTTGGCTGTTTGGCATTTCAATTTAATTTGATTTTCTCCAATTTACTGTTACTTAGATTTTCCTAAGCCAAATTCCATTGCTATATCTATGCTGGAAATTCTTACAGTGTTTGTCAATGATTAGATTTATAGTTCTGATTTTCCATAAAGCTTCAGTTCATCCATGTAAAGCAAATATTAGATTTATTAGCACTTTTTATTGTTTGATAGCCAAGATTTGTTTTCTTCAACATTTCTAAAAGTGGATCATGGCAATGACAAATAATAAGGATCACAGTGAGTCATTGTTATTATTCCTGAGGTGAAGTGAAATGCATCCCTAGGAATTAAAGTAGAATCCTATATGATACTGCATCTGTAATAGTGATTTAAAAGAATTCCGAGTGGACTTGGGAATTAATTTCAAAGAAATCTACATGAAACAGACCCCAACCCTCACCAAAGTTTGAATAACATTTATCCTTTCGTCCAAAAAATTTTACTGGCACACTGATTTATTTCAGAAAGGAAAAAAACCCTCTCTTTAAAGATGATATTTGTTTAAGTGTACCAGCTTTTAAAAATTTAAATAAAACTGGAAGTAATTTCTTTGAATATATTCTTTATTATTTTTTTTACTTATTTCAGTAATCTTTAGTAATCTTTTTTCACCTCCCTCTAGCTTGTCCAAGTTTTTTTATACTTGGAAAAAAAATGCCAACCTAGAAAACTTATTTTCCATAGTGTATGTGAGAGCATGGGTACATGCAAGTGCACATATGTCTATATAAATGAGGTGCTTAAAGTACTGAACTGGTCCCTCCTTTTCGCTCGCTGTAGGATATAGAAGCTAGCTGGATCACTTTGGGTTAGTCACACTATCTCCATTCTATCTTGGGAAGTTGAAAAAAAACCTCCTTACCAACCCAGACTAGGTTGGACAAATGTGGTAGATGATAGTCCACAATGTTCAAAGAAGAGATTTTTATAGTGCAGTGCATTGAATTGGGCTGGATGTGAATATGTATGTACAGATGGGTATTATTTGATTTGCATTAAATTAAGTACTGTACTTGGTATTTTGAAAAGAGCTTGTATTTATAATAAACTTTGCACGGTTTACAAAATGGAAAAAAACAATAAATTTGCACTGACATGACTTTCTTTAAAATGCTGAAAAAGCAAATATTTATAAGTATTTCATAGAAAATACATGGCATTTGGAGACAGACATGTGGGGACTTAATCATCACATATTAAAATCTTGGATTTCTGTTGACATGTTTTAATTTTGCACAAAATATGGAAATATTGTTGATTACTTATGAACCAGAAAATAAAAAAAGTTATAAATTGTAAGATATATTAGACATCAATGTACTTGGCAGGTAAGTTTAAACTCCATGTAAACAAACAGAAAAACAATAATTGTGAATAATTATGAATTATTCCTCTCTTATAACAAATGTCCTTTCCCTTCACTGCAAACCACATCTGATCATCTCAGAGGATGGGAAGAAACAATTGGGGAATATCTTCTTTAAGAGTACATTTGGCCCAGATATTGGCAACTCAAATTGGAAGTCAGTTCAGATAAATCAAATGGAACAGCAGCTGGCAAAGAGGGACAATGTGATACAGGTAGATCACAGCTTGTCTTACCAAAGTCCTTAACTACTTCTGAGTAACAGTTGCTGTTTATCTTGTTGATAATGGTCTCCCTTGTGCCCTGTTTTTACTTACATTATGATCAGAAGTGTAGAAAAACAGCTCTGATATTTTATACTGCTCCAGTTCGTCTATGTAAAAAAGTGAATGGACTTTGTTTAAACTGCACCAGTTTTCCAGTTTTGGTATGTTTTCAATCAAAACTTATTTCAATGTGCTATTCATCTTTGTTATGTGATATTGATAACCATGTTATCAATAAACAAGTTAAAGATTTCCTGAGAATTGTGAACAATCTCTAGCAAATATCCACATGTTAAACTGTACTCGATCAAAACAAAACTAAACTCTCACATCCAGAATTACATAGAATCAACATAGTATTCTGAATTATTTATTATCTCCCCCACATTCCTCTGGTCTGAAATGTGCAAGGAAAAGCAAATTAGTGTTTTGGTTCCCAAGAATAAATATGAATCATCGCACGGGTCTGGTTACAGTACAAAGTATTAATTGGATATGGTAAGTACAAAGTATTTTGTACTTAAGATAAAAATTTTAAATTATGTTACTAATTCATAATGATGAAATGCCTTCAGATGTTTCAAATCAAGAATTAAGTAACAACCATCAGGTACTGTATGATTCGGACTAATTGTATAAATGAAAGGAAAACAGGAGACAGAAATACTTCAGCACTGCCAATCTCTCAAAGATTGCTTCTAAAAATTGAAGGAGTGATGCACGATATATAGAGATAAAGGGAGTCCTCGATTTACAACAGTAACTATTTAAAGTTTCAATGGCACTGTAAAAAGTAACTTAAAACCATTTTTCACACTTGCAACTACTGCAGCATCCCCATAGGCATGTGATCAAAATCCAGACATTTGACATTTGACATATTTATAATAGTTGCAGTGTCCCACGGTATCTAATCAGATTTTGCAACCTTTTGATAAGCAAAGACAATGGGGGAGCCAGTTTGATTTTAAAATTAATTATGTTATTAACAACTGCAGTGATTAATTCAACACCTGTGGCAAGAAAGGTCATAAAATGGGGCAAAACTCATTTAACGGATGTCTCAGTAACAGAAATTTTAGACTCAATTGTGGTTGTAGCTCAAGGACTACCTGTATTGTTTCTTGGGGAAGGTAGTATGTTATTTTTGTAGAACATTTATAATCTGTACTAAGTCCATTGGATATAAAGAACTAGCCTCAAATTTAACTGGAGCAGATTCATAGATGAAATATCAAGAAAGTACCTTCCACAATTTATTTATTGGATTTTTTAAAATCCCATTTTTATTATTTTATAAATAAATTAGGTGGTGAACTTACCTAATACTCTTTCCTTCTCTATTTTCCTCACAACAACTCATCTGGCTTTCATGTGTTAGGTGAGACTAGAACTCATGGTTTCACAATTTTTAGACCAAATAAAAATCAGTTTGCCAACAAAGCATAAAGCTAAATTTAATAATTGTCCATAATAATCTACAAAAGAGTGGGAATAAAAAGAAGCAGTTAAAACAAGTAAATCATATTGTAAAATCTCTGAGGTATGACTTATATATTACAATCTTCCTGAACAAATATATGCAACCAGTGAGAAACTACATCAAAATCTAATGTATTAAATTCAGGTCAGATAAGAGAACATTGCACCATCCTCTGATTTTCCACGTTTTTAAATATACAAATTATTTTTGAGGAAAAAAAACCTGTCTGAATTTTCAATATTTCATAAATATGACCTAAAATGTGATCTATTCTCCACACAACTCCTAAAATTAGAAAAAGATAATTAAACAAATGAGTCAAAAACATTGTACTCATTTAGCCATTTATTGATAGAGGAAAATAATCTAAAGCTACAAGTTTGTGTATGGCAAAAGTAAAAGTTTGCTGGATAAGCCTTTGGTGAAGTAGGTTTTACTATAGCAAAACTTAATTATCTTTTGCTAGGAGATTTTGAGGGCTATACCAAGTAAATTTGTAGCAGGTGAAAGAGAAAACTTTGGATCTGAGGATTGCACTGTCAGTGTCAGGAGAGAAAACTGCTCTTCGCAGATGCAGTCACATATCAGAATGAGAAATGTGATCATTTTATAAAAATTGGTAAGAAATTTAATTTGCTGCTTCATAGAGAAGGGGCTAAGGGTCTTAATAAATTCAGACAGCAAAGTTACACATAGCTCTATATTTAATCCAATAAATTAACGCACTGTCCATTTTAGCATAATTCTTGAAATCAAAAGCCCTCACAATAGTAAGAACCATTGGTGGGCTCCGCTTCATGTACAAAATGCATGAAAAAATATCAAGGAAAATACTGATTCCTATATAGACCGAGGGTTCTTTGTGCATATGTTTGCATATACATGAACATGTGAATGTGTACTTGCTTATGCATATATGTATTGAATCTCAAGCCAAATTTTACTATTGTTTAAGAAGATGTACAGAGATAATTTTAATACACTTCATAAAATGCAGATTAAAAATGAAGAGAAAAATAATTGTAAGATACTGGCCAGATTCACAAATAGAGCATTTCTGCTAATTGAATGATATGTAATCTTTTGAGAATACAGAAATAAATTATTGTAGAAGTGGAGGATATATCTTATTTTAAAAATGGCTAAATGTTTTACATGAAATGTCAGCCTATATACAGTATGTTTTTCCAGGATTGAGCCTCACTGTGAAAACCCTTTTTGGAGTAAACATGTTAATGTTGGTCATGCTGTTGGTCTGAGCTGTAAACACTTGAATGGAAATTTCATTGAAACTAATTTATCTCCAGGTAAGCATATGTCTCCCCTCACACTTCACCGTATATCTCTTCAGTTCCTCTCCTGCACCTGTGCCAGGCAGATGGAGTTCAACTTGCTCACTGACCCAGAAGCTCAGAGCCCCCCTCTTTCCCTCTCAGAATCTGGGACACCTCAACATGCACACAGGCACAAGGGCCAAGCAAGTGGTAAGTAGGAAAACAGATAGCCTCTTATTTTAAAAGGGTTTTCCTTAAATAAACAGTGTGTTTGTGTTTTTTTTACCAGTGTTGAAAAATTCTAAAAATGAAGGTTTAAGAACTATATAAATTCAATTCTCAAAAAAATAATTGAAACCTCAACATTTCTTTATGTACTTGAAATAGGAAATGGAATCAAATGAGAGACATATTGTGTCAGTGTCCATTGTCCCCACTTAAAATGACCCGTCTTTCACAATGGCAACTACAGGGACGATTCCCATAGTCAATGTGTGAAATCTTCCTATTTGCCTTCATTCCAAGGGGAAAAATAGTAATCCAATCATGCACTGCAACTCATCAGGTTGTCTTTCTTAATTGCTTTTTGAAATGCCAGGAGGATGGGTGCTGATCTGGAGCATCTTTAGATGAAGGGAAACAACAGAAAATGGTCTCCCTTTCAGCTTTCCTGTCAGACTTTTACACAATGCTGATTAAGGAGGGAGCATGATCTTATTCATACTATGGTTTTTCAAACTGACAGGATCATACTAGCAACATAAATTCAAAAGTCACATGAAAAGGTAATGAAATATGTGTAACTGGCTATTTTGATAAGGTGAACACTTTGAAATTTTATCATCAAATAAAAAGTGCTTTGTTAAAGCCAGATTAAATCTTTTAAGTGTTTATAATATTATATGACAAAATACAAATGCCACATGTCACTAAAATTACCATGAGGTTCCCCTGGCAAAAGGCATATTCTCCTATTTTCAATACACAAAATATCTATGCAAAATAGTGTGGTGTGCATAGGCAGAAAGCATCTTCTCTCTTATAATTAAATACAAAAACAAAACTAATTAATTACCCTTTTATAACAATTATCACCTCACCCTATGTAATTACAGACCTACTACTAAGTATGTAAGAGGAGTAGCCCTCTTGAAAAATAGGGTAGTTTTTTTTTCAATCTTGTGTTGTCCCAGCCAGTATATGGGAATTGGTTAGTTCCTTAAGGCTAGATCCCACTGGCCGACGGATGCAAAACGTATGCATAAAGGACACAGCGGATGAGCAAAATTTCAGAGGTGGCTCCGTCCGTTGTCATCCACTCCAAAAAGTGGTGAAAATTTGCATAAACAGAGTGGAAAAGAACGGAAAAGAATGGACGTGGGTAGTATGTAGTGGGGATGTTAAATGGATGTTCATAGGAAGCCTAGCGGATGTATATCGGATGCAAACCGTTCACCACGCATCCTTTCTATTTCCGTGCTTGCGCATCCTTTCTATTTCTGTGCTTCTAACGCTGTGTAGAAGCTCTGTGTATCTTTTGCTTCCTCCCTCTTTCCGTTTTCAGCTGCAGCGGATGTGAGTTGCGAGGATGCCCAGAGGATGCAGAGAGGATACAGTGGACGTTTAACGGATGATAAACGGACATAGAACATTTGTTGCTCGGATGTCACGGATTTACATTGTACACAGCGGAAAGTTCATCCGTTCACAAAGTTTTGTGCAGCTCAAAACTTCTTGCGCGGATGAAATCACAGTGGACGGATGCTTGAGGGATAGAGCGTATGAATCATGTATGCAATGAGTACACAATGGATGCATAGCGTTTTCCAATGGATGGCAAGCTTTTTTTAACGTTTTACATCCTCTTTGCATCCATTAGTGCACTGGGACAGGGGCTTTAGGAATTGTGAGCTGTCCCCTTAAGGGAATGCATCATGGTAAATGTAGTTAAAGGTATCCTGGGAAATGTAGTTCATGTCACATGGTCACATCTGATTGGCCACTAAATTGACCCTTGAGGGTTTGAGAGGTTTCCCTCCATTCTTGCCTGCACTCATGGACTGATAACAGCTTTCTTTCTATCGCTTTGTGATGGGTTAGGAAAATAACCATTTTTTACCTGAAATGCTGGCATACAAAGGATTGGTCATTATAGAAGAGCTTCATCACAAATGTGAGTTATGAAGATACCTGATGTACCAATAAATGTGCTTTGTTATGGATGCTTTGTGGAATTATCTATCTACATCTGCACAGCCACAAATCCACCTCTCTGCATGAGACAGAGCAGAATAATCTTCCTTTGTGAAATTTAAGTAAGTAAGGCTATATAGTGCAGAGAAAATGAATCTGTACAAGGTACTCCTGTATGTACTCCTGTACTAACCTTCATAAGCAATAAAGTTTTGGGTTGCAATTCTATAGATATTTGTTAGTGATTCCCAGTGAACCAGTGGAGCTTTTTTCTGAGTAAGCTGCAGTTCCTTCAATTTCCTTCATGGGAAGGGGTCACTTAAAGATTCCCCCCTTTTTTTTACTCTATGTGAGACTAGTCAAAATGAAATTAAATGTATAAATTATTTTGTTGTCTCACAGAAGAAACAAACTTGTGGTATATCAAGCTTCTTTTCAAGGAGATGTTGCAGTGATTAAGGTCTTGAACTGGGACTGCGGAATCCCAAGCTTATTTTCAGCCATGGAAGCTCACTGGTGAGTTTGGAATAGACTCTCACCTCAGGGTTGCTACTGAGAAAGTTAGATAAGAGAATCTTATATGCATCACTTTGGAAGAAAACTAGTGCAAAACTAATACAGTAAAGAGTCTTGTTGATGCAAGTAAACCCATTCATGGCTATTCTTACTTAAGCAGTTAATGACCCTTTAAAGTCTTTATTATGTCATGGAATTTCCAAGTACCTATTAATATAACACATAAATGGATAAAAAAAACCTTAAATATTCCAGTAGCTTCTTTGGCCCAACTGTTCTTTTTTCTCAATATTATTTCCATCTGAGCCATCAAATATTGATCAATTATTTTACTATTACCCTTGACCTTTTCTCCAGAAAACAATATAACTATAAAAGGCTTACTTCCCCAATGGAAGAAAAGACAACTTTTTCTCCAACATATTGAATGATAGAATTGTTGTTTATTTTCCCTTTGCAGTTTTTCCTCTAGTGTTTAGCCTACTTTGAAATCTTTCCAGGATTCGCATCATCTTTTCTTCATCAAGCAATTATAATTGTCTGCAGTAATTCAGGGTATAGCTGACCAACAGGCACATTATATCTCTGTTCTATACAGTCTATTTTATACCTGCTTCAAACATGGTAGATATGATACAGTGACTCCCACTACTGTGTTTCCCTGAAAACAAGCCCTCACCCGACAATAAGCCCTAGCTTGATTTTTATGTGTGCATCTAATATAAGCCCTACTCCTAAAATAATTCCTAGGTAAGACCTATCCATTTTATCCCAGAGTCTGGTTGTACAAGGTGAGGCACATGTGTAAAAATCAAGCTAGGATGGGAGTGGCAGATGGCAGATGGAGCTGCCCCACACACTCTGCATCCACTTACCTTAGGAATGCCACAGCCAGGCCTCTCATGCCCTGATGTCTACTGTGCCACTGCCTGACTTCTTCTGTGGTTGGACGCCGCATGGCACGTCATGCCAGTTCTGCTGCTTGCAGCAGAAGGCCCTGTGGCTTCTTATGCCGGTGCTGCTGTTCACACTATGGTGCAACACACCATGCAGCATGTGCCATGAGGCATCCTGCTACAAGTGGCCACAGAAGTCAGGCAGATATTGAGGCCTGGCTACAATGGTACTAAGGTAAGCGGGTAAGACATGGTGCTTATTTTGGGGCCCAAAAGAAAATAAGAGAGGGCCTTATTTTGGGGAAAATATATCTTTTCATCTAAGCATGAAAGATGACTAATTTATTTAACATGGGGAATACAGTAGTGTGCATAGAAAAGAAGATAATAATATCTGTGTAATTCCTGTGTAATTCCTAAAAACTCTTCTTTCTAATCTACATAAAACCAAGGAGAAAGGTCATCCATCAGTATGGCATTTGATAGCATCAATAGATGGATTATACCTTGGGCAGCCAAGTGATGTATCAGTGTTCTACATCTGAGGGCTGTGCAGATCTGGATGTGGAGAATAGAATTGGATTCAATTCTCCCAAAACTGAGTGACACTGGACTTTTGGCCACTCCAGATATGGGGACTTCCCCCCATCGATGTATCTTAGCCATAGTTTGGGTTTGTGGGTGGCATTAGCCAGGGCTCTGGATTCGAATTCTTCCATGAACAGGTTTGCAATGACGGGTGACAGTGGTGATCCCATAGGGGCTCCTTCAATTTGCTTGTATCTTTGTCCTTTGTATATGAAATATGTGTTGGTTAGGCAGTGTTCTGTTAGTTCCATGAGGCCTTTGGCTGGTTGGTATTTATTTTTGATGATTTCAAGAGTTTCTCTTATTGGGACTTGAGTGAATAGTGAAACCACGTCGAAACTTACAAGCAGATCTTATTGTTCTACGTGTAGATCTTTGATCATTTCAAGGAAGTGGTATGAGTTTTGTACATATGAAGCTGCGGTTTCAGCATGGGGCTGTAGTTGTTTTGCTAAGTATTTAGCTAGGTTTTGTAATGGTGCTCCTATGGAGCTGACTATGGGTCTGAGAGGTATGCCTTCTTTGTGTATTTTTGGGAGGCCGTATAATTTGGGGCATCTAGAAGATTTTTCTCTTGGGATGATCGTCTGTTGGATTTCTTTGCTTATGTGGCTGGTTATAATT
>BLBF01000075.1:320638-331511 GCA_015471245.1 Laticauda colubrina | reverse complement strand
CAATGCAGAAGCCTGATGATGGCAGATGAGATTCTGCTGAAACGTTGCTACAACTTTAACAGAACTACAATGACGTGGGATAATACCCGAAGGAAGCTGAACAGCACACATGTAAGTACCCGCGATAACTTAAAAAAACATATATATATATATATATATATATATATATATATATATATATATATATATAATATTACATTATTATTGTTGTTGTTGTTGTTGTTAACCTTCAATTTGATTTACAGTCTGGGACTGGTAAAAACTTCACAGTTCAAATCCTAACCAAAAATCTAAGAGCTGTTAAGGTAGCGTCTGAATATATAGGCAGTTCCAAGTAGGGTGTTTTTTTGCAAAGTCAGGATATTCAGGTCCAATAAGTTCAATTTTTGGTTGTTGTTGTTATTACTATGATTAAGCTTGGATGTAGGGGCACTTGGTTTTATACTATTATTGATGTCAATTATATAATACATTTGTTTCTTTGAATACAAGTTCATTACAAGAGACCTGTCCAAAATAGCAGTGGTGCTAATTCACAACTTTTCCTAAATGTAAAGACAAAATAATAAACAAATACCTTGCAATACCAGCAAAGAGGTTTTATATCTATCAAATAAAAGAAGTTTGCCTCTGGATGAAGCAGTATTTATATAATTATTTTTTCTAGCTTAAAAATGGTTGTGTTTTTAAATGTCTATTTTGGGACTATACTCACAGCCACCTTGTATCTGGAGACCATAAAACCAGCAGCTCTAAATCGTCCAAGTGAAGAACAAAATATTTAGAGTGAAAAATAAAACTACTGTTCTACAGATGTTCCATTTTTTAAAAAATTTCTCACTAATTTTTAAATTCTGGGTTGGAAGGTGTGCAATATTATCAGCTCTCCCAGGTAAGCCTAGTAAGAAACTCAACAAAATGAACAAAGTCTACTTTATTGTCAGGCTACAGTGACAGCATCTTGAAAGACTGAAGATACAAACTTCCCACTGCCATTTTTAACCATCTCATCTATTCGGGGAGATCTTTCCTAGGCTGTTCACTGTTAAGCCACTGGGGCTCTTGGCTCTTATCTGATTTTTTTCCTGGGTAGCATCTCTTCCCCTTATCCCCCCAAAGTCATTTAACATTCTATTACACATGTTTCTTCTCCCTGTGTTTATTTAAATAAACAACAACAACAACCCTCTTCCTCTCATGTGAGACATTAAAAAAAATCAGGAATCAGAAAGAATTCAATATATTCCTGAACAGGTAATTTACTTCTTCAGATAGATATATTTTTCCTGAGTGCATGTTAAAGAAAAAATATTTTTTCAAATCACAAAATGCCAGTGGGTCTAGGCTGCCTAGTCCTACGCAATAGCAATAGCACTTAGATGTATATACCGCTTTATAGTGCTTTACAGCCCTCTCAAAGTAGTTTACAGAGTCAGCCTCTTGCCGCCAACAATCTGGGTCCTCATTTTACCCACCTTGGAAGGATGAAAGACTGAGTCAACCTTGAGCCTGATGGGATTCGATCTGCTAAATTGCAGTAGGAGTAGCTTGCAGTACTGCACTCTAACCACTGCGCTACCAATGCTCCTCAGTGTTTACTCAGTGATATTCCTCAAATTGGGTTCTGCTTCTATCAAAAGCATATATGATCACTAAGAAGAATTCAGAGTAAGAAATGAAAGAATTACTGTTTTGCACTGCCACTATGTGCCTTATCCAAAAGATCAGTCTTTGTGATAAACCATATATGAGCAGCGGCATATCTGCAGAATTGTCTTCAGTTCAAACAAATGATTTGTGTATGTGTTGAGCAATTTTACACAACTATATCATTTAATAATATCACTTTCACTGGTAGGAATGTTTAGGCAAGAAAAATTATTGTCTTGAACCAGTTTGAAAATCTGTGATGGATTCCTTGATTTTGCTTCCATAGACACAGAAAAGTCACAGCAGAATCAGACTGATAATTCCACTCCTGAGGATGGTTCCCTGAGAAAGAAGCAACGTAGGCAGAGAACTCATTTTACCAGCCAACAACTACAGGAGCTGGAAGCCACTTTTCAAAGGAATCGGTATCCAGACATGAGTACCCGAGAGGAGATTGCTGTCTGGACCAACTTGACAGAAGCCAGAGTTCGGGTACTATTATTTTCTTTTTAATTTATTTAAAATTGACAAGAATGTGAAGAAAAAGGCTGAATAAAAGCCACCTAGCAGAACAAGCCTGTGCATGTGACTGTATCTTTGTGTCTTCATCCCTTTTGAGAAAGTAGGAAAATAAGAAAATAGAAACTAAGAAAATAGAAAGTTTATCTGAAGAATATATTCTAAGACTTTAATGAAGCATCATATTTTTTTTAAAAAAGGGTTTGGAATTGTTACAATAACTCTTACAGTGAACTCAGTAGAAAATGTAGCTGGGGAAATACCTTTCCCCAAAATACAACTAAAAGAATTTTTGATAAAGTGTGACTTTTTTAAAAATACTTTTTTTTGAAGTTTAAAGTTTGAAGTTTAACTAACATGAACTAAGAAAAATAGAAAATAAAAAGTGCATAGAGAAAATGGGAGGAAAAAAATAAAAAAGATATATAAGAAAATGACTTCTCCCTTCATCAAACAAATACAAACAATTTCAGTAACTTATCACCTTCCCTAGATTTCAGTCAATAATCTCTTCATCTCATATCTCCCATTTTCTTTCTCTCCCCCTTTTTTATGAGGTAGCAACAATTACTTTAGGGCAGGGGTTCTCAAACTCTTTTCAGCTCATTAACACCTCCATAAAGTTTCAGATTGTTCAACAACCTCCAAACATTATATTACAATATTTTTTTAAAATACTATTTTAACTATTATGCAGAGGGGAACTTTCAGGGCCTTCTACGCCTTCAGAGAAGGCCTTAAAAAAATCTGGACCAAAAAATATAAGTATTAAATCATTATATATAATCTATCTAATTTAATTTAATACATTTTCTCTAATCTATGTTCTCAAGTTAAGTTTACTGTCAAGTTCACATCAGCAATGAAAGGGTTACTGTCCTGAAACATATTATCCAATCAGAATCGTCCGTCTCTATCAAAGCCCAGTTAGCTGGCTCATTAATTGGTTAGGACTTCATGAATCCAGGGGAAGGCCAAGCTATGTGTTTTGGTTTGGAGAGTGATGGGAAAACTGACCAATCACGGTTTGATTTTAAGTGGGCGGGACAAAAACAAAAGATCATAGGCCTTCGTGAAGTCCGAAAGGCGGGCAGAGTGGTGAGAGCGGTGAGTGACAATTAAATGACGCTGCCATCACCCACTTCACAAAGAAAGATCGACGAATGGATTTCGTTTTCATGTAAGGTAGTTACATTCCACTTGTTACAAGCCACCTTGATTATTATTTCAAGTGATTAATTCGGGCCAAGTGGACATTCAGTAATTTGTATTTATTGCAGAAGTTGTTTGTCTTTAATTCCTTTGCCTTTAATTCAATATGTAAACTTATCAAACTTATCAGAAGTGTGTGGTTGGACTTTTGTTTTTTAGAGGGTTTTTATTCACCCCCAGCCTCGGTGTTGGTGTCAGCAGTGTCACGTTCTCGGTGACCTCATTTTATATTTCCAGATTTTGGCTTATGTTTATTTAATGTAGCCTCCAGTTTTATGAAGGTACTGTTGAGAATGTTTCTTGTTGCGGAGAATGTTATTGATGTTATGGTCTATTTGTTTACATTCTTGTCATCCTTAATTAAAGGATTGCAGTTGTTGAACGCTTTCAATTCATCCTACTGTTTCTTTTTTTCTGCGATGATTTATTTTCTTGGCAGTGAGGGCTGAGGTGAAGACCCAGCTGTAGTGCTTACGGTTCGCCACTGCTATTATGAATAATAATAATTAGGTAAATATCAATTAACAATACAAAATAAAGAATTAATTGTAACAGAATTGGAAGAACTGCAAAAGTCTACCCAAGGCAAAGAAATAAAACCTTTCCCAGAAGTGAACCAGACTATAGAGGCAAACCAATAGAGTTGGCAATAGAGAAAACTAGCATAGCTATAGAAATTTTTTCATTGGAAACCAGGAACTCTTTTCACTGCTTGAGAAATAACAAAGCCATCTCACAAAAGTATTAAAACAAAGAATAACTGAGCATCTAGAACAGCACAAAAACAACAGAATAAGGTTGCCTGTACTTAAACTTGTTCCAAGAAACAGCTAGCACAACCATTAAAAGAATGGAGAGCTTGCTGTGGCCAACTTGCCACGGCTCATTTGCCATGGCCAACTTCCCACAGGACAACTCTCTGTGGCCAGCTCACCATGTGACATCTCACTGCAGGTCAATTTAATAAATACAAAGCTTAAATTAATTTCAATGGAACCATAGCCAATAATAATAAAAGAAGTCAATCCAGAAATACAAGAATTAGATTAATTTTGATGAAAACTTAATCACCAATAATAAAAGTAATTGAATGAAATGATTAATACAGTATTGAATTGTCCTGTGATGAGTTGTCCTATGGTGAGTTGGCCATGGTAAGCTGTCCTGTGACAAGTTGCCCATGGTGAATTATTTAGACCCTTAAAAGATGCCAAAACTGTAATATCAAATATAAGAACTAGCTCTCTACAAGAAACAAGCCAACTAACGTACAGTAAAGCTGTAGTTATAAGTGAATACCTGGAATGCAAAATCAGCAAAGAAGAAAAAAAAGCTGAAGCCATCAAAATGGAAGACCAGGCTGGAAAATAAGATTAGCAAGATGAGATCAGATGTCAGTAAGCTAGAACAAATGAAACAAAAGAAGCTGAAGAGCAAGAAGACTAAAGAATACCTAGTAAGGAAATACCACTTAAAAACAAGGACGACCAAGGAAGCCCTGGAAATAATAAAGCAGCAAATAACAGTTATAGCCAAGAAGATCAGCAGAAACAAAGCTTAAATTGCAAATTATAGGCAGAACCTCCAATTTCAATCCAACCAGAAATGTTTTTACCAATCCTTGGAGCAACATTTCCTCAATAGAAACTACAGTTAAATCAGTCAATAAATTGTGAGATAAAAGAATTTTTGTCATTCCTTCTGACTGCTAGTTGATATTCATGTATGTGTTCTGCCAGTCTTCTGCCTGTTTGTCCTACATTGTGGTTGTTTCAGTTTTTACATTGTATATTGTAGATGACTCCTGTTTTTTCTTCTGGAGTTTCTGGATCTTTTGATTTGCTTAGGATGCTTTGAAGGGCTTTAGTTGGCTTATGTGCTACACTGATTCCATGTGGTTGTAGTAATCTATGGTTTCTGAGATATTCTTGCTGTATGGCAGTGTGATTCTTTTTAGGTTTTGTGTTTGTTATGCTGTATTGGGTTGAGTGGACAGGGATTTTTTGATAAATTTGCATGGGTATCCAATTTTTTGGAATGTGTTGTATAGATGCTCCATTTTCTTTTTCTGCTGTTCTGGGTTGCTGCAGAGTGTTTGGGCTCATTTAAATAAAGTTCTTACACAGCTTTTCTTGTGGGAGATTGGCTTATTGCTTTGCTAGTGGAGCACCTGGTTAGTATGGGTGGGTTTTTTTGTAGATTTGCATTTCTAGTTTGCCATTGTGGTCTCTGCTGATTAGGATGTCCAAGAAGGGTAGCAAGTTGTTGTTTTCTTCTTCTGTAGTAAACTGAATTCCTTTAAAATGTTATTGATGGTTCTGTGGGTGTTCTTTAATTGATCTTTTTTATTATGGTGAAGGTGTCATCTTCATATTTGATTTTAATTTATTTTACTTTATTGTCATTGCACCTCGTACAATGAAATCAAAAACCATCTTCAGTGCACATCATGACCATTAAAATACACACAAACGCACATCCTTCACACCACACATTGAACCAAAAACCCGCAACACCGCATCAACACTGCACTATACAGTAGAATTCAAAAGAGCTACTGCCCTGGCATAGAAGCTGTTTTTCAGCCTATTTGTCCTTGTTTTTATTATCCTGTACCGTCTGCCACATGGTAATAATTCAAAAAAAGGATGCCCAGAATGAGATGGATATTTAAGAATATTTCGAACTTTCTTAAGGCAGCGGGAGCTATAAAGCTCTTCCAAAGAAGGGAGAGGGCAACTAATGATCCTCTGGACAATGATATTAACCCTCTGGAGCGCTATCCTATCTGCCACTGAGCAATTGGCAAACAATACACCTGTGCGGTAAGTTAAAATACTTTCTATGGTGCAGCGGTAGAAAGTCACCAGCAGCTTTTCATTCAGTTTTTGTTTCCGGAGAAGTCTCTGATGGTATAATCTCTGCTGGCTTTTGACCAGTGCTGCAATCTGAATGCCCCAGTCAGGTCTTCTTAAACTTAAACTTAAAACTGGCCACTTGCTCCACTCGGTCTCCATTGATAAGCAAGGGCTGGATGTCTGATCTATTCCTTCTATAGTCCACTATAAGCTCCTTGGTCTTATTGGTGTTAAAGACCAAGTTATTGTCTCCACATCACGAAAGCAACTTGTTCACCTTGTCTCAATAGGCAAACTCATTCCACCCGGAGATGAATCCCACCATTCATATTATATTTATTTATATTTTTGGTTGTATTTGTGGAAATTCTATGATTTCTAGATGTTACATGACAACCTCCACTATAAAACCTGAAAGTGGTGATCCCATAGGTGTCTCTTTAATTTGTTGATAAATTTGGCTGTCAAGTAAATTTGGCTGGAAGTATACAGTTAAGGTCCATAATCCTGGGTGTTTTGATCTTTGTGTATTCAATTAAGTCAGGTGTACTGTGAAACAATGCAGCCATGGATTCTTTGGCTAATTCTGGATCTATAGATGTGAACAGGGCTATAACATCCTCATCTATAGTCATATCCCTGATTGTTTGAAGACCCTATAGTAGAGAGTTAATGGAGTGTTGGTTTCCTCTTGTGAGATGTCCAAGCTTTTTTGTTAATTCTTTTGCAATGTTGTATATAGGGGTCTCTATTATATACATGATTGGACAGAGAGATATGCCAGGTTTGTATACTATGAGGCATCTGTAGAAGCATGGAAGGATGGGTCCACTGCAGGGGTGGGATTCAAATGTTTTAACAAACTGTTCTGTAGGCGTGGCTTACTTGGTGGGCATGGTTTGGTGGTCATGTGACTGTGTGGGCATGGCTTGGTCATGTCTCTGGCTGGGCGTGGTCAACTCAACATCACTCACATCGAGGGGTGCGTTTCCTCGCCTCGCCTCTCATGACTGTGGGAATCCTGCAATGATCATAAGTGTGAAAAACAGTCATGTCACTTTTTTCAGTGCCATTGTAATTTTGAATGGTCATTAAATGAACTGTTGTGAGTCAAGGATTGTTTGTATAAAAATACAAAAAGCTTCTCTGCTTGCAAAAAGCTGCCCAAAACACCAATCATTAGATTAAAAATACCTGCAAACCAGAGTTACAAATCAGGCAGGGTGCCAGAGCACCTTGAGGAATTGAAATAGTTAAAATGCAGTGATAACTATCAGCAGCCAACTCTTGCTCATAAAGTGAAACCTTTTAGCAGAGGTTATTTAAGTTCTCCATAAAAAGCATACCCAGGAGAAGCAATCTTTAGATCCATTTGCACCATTTAAAGATACCAGCTGGTCTCACTCACCTCACAAGATATCCTAAGGAAATCATCCAAATTTAATGAAAGATCACATGCCCCCCAGAAAGGCAGTAAAAAAATCAGTGCCAAGCTTGCATCCTGCCTCTTGGAAGTATACCCCAAAAGGACAGTGCCAGATACCACTAAAGCAGTGAAATAAGACCTCCTCCCCAGATAGAAAAAAGAAACTATGAGGCAGGAAAAAATTCAAACACAATATAAATAACTAAATCACAACAGTAGATGTTGCTTGTTAAACCAATTACCAGAACAAATAGACACAGGAACTTGCCAGATTTCTCAGCCCAGTTTCTTTTCAGGAAAAAAGATTAACCTTTTTCCTTCCAAACAAAGCTGAATAGGGAAAATTATCCCATCAATAAACACAGGATTAAATGTCACCAAGCACAGAATTAAGTTTCACCAAAAAACAATTTTAGACCAAAACTCAGAAAAAGTATGTAAAGTCATGTTTGAATGTCAATCTTTCTAGCTAGCCAAGAAGCCTTGCTGAATGTCACTCATCTTGGTTCCTTGTCATCAAAAGCTTCTTTCCAACAGCTCTGCTTCATTATTTAATTATTTCTTCAAAGTGCTGATTGTCGGGGGGGGGGTACTGCCTCCAAACAGCAGTGTAAAACCTTAAAACGACCCTTCCCCTTTAAGAAAGTCAAGCCTCAGAAGCTCCGGAGACAGGAAGTCTAGGTGTACTGGCAAGAATGTAAAAAGGGTTAAAAGAGAGGCAATTTCTGTGAACAATAACACCAGAATGTTTTCTTCCTGCCTTCCTTACAGGATTAGCCCTGTAAAGTGAAAAAAAACAAACAAAAGGAAATTTCTTCCAACAACTGGTTCTCCCAACTGCTTAGAAAGTTACAACAGGTTCTAGCATATAGGTGAGAACCAGTAGAATCCCACCCCTGGTCCACTGCTTCCTATTCTTCTTGTTCTTTAGTAATTTGGCCTTTCTTAGTGAACTCACTGAGGGTTCTCTTGATCTGGTTGTCTATTACCCTCACTTTCTTTTGTCACCGTTGTTATATTTCTATTTGCAGTTCTTTGTAGGTTGTGATTTTATCTAGTTTACTCTCATCTATTCTGCTGTTTCCAGGTATTGCCACCTCGACTACCAGACTTTTTTGTCTTTTTCATTGATAATTATTAAGTCTGGCATGTTATGCACGTCTGTGTCTATCTGTTTGAATTCGAAAGTTCCAGAACACTTTAGCTTCATATTCTATTACTTTCTCTATTTTATTATTCCACCAATTCTTGCTTGAAGGCAAGTGGTATTTTCCTGAAGGGTCTCGATCTGGTTGTCTACTATCTTCCCTTTCTTTTGTCACAGTTGTTATACTTCTGTTTGGAGATCTTTGTATTTTGTCTAGATAACCATCTAGACAAGGGGTGTCAAACTTGATTTCATCGAGGGCTGTATCAGAGTTGTGTTTGACCTTGGGGGGCCAGGGTGGGCATGGCTGGGGTGGGCATGGCCAGCTCGACGTCACTCATGTCAGGGGCACCTGTGGTGGCCCAAGCACTCTATGAGTGAAAACAGGCTCCTGAGCTCCAGTTTGGTTGTGATGGCCTCCTGCAAGCCTCTGCCAATGGAAATGGAGCTTGAGAAGGCTGCACACAGCCCTACCGAGCTCTGTTTTGGCTGGGAGAGGCACTGCAGGCCAGTCCTTCACTGTTTCCAGGGGGACCTCTGGACCTTGAGTTTGACACCCCTGATTTAGACAATCAGATCAAAAATCAGAAAATAATCACCAGTAATCAGCACTCAGGTCAGCATAGATTCAGTCCAAGGTCAACTTCAGACCCACAATCAAGTAAGCAATACCCCAATCAAGAAACTGCCAAAGAATCATTACTACTGCTGAACAGGGCTGCTTCTTTTTGCCTCTGCAAGGCAAAGCAGGTGGTGGAGTGTGGGTGGCCTGGCTATTGGAGCCCTAAGGTGTTTGAGTGTGGGCTGTGGGGCAGCTCTACTCCCCCACCTGCCTTGCCTCACCTCATGGCATCTGTTGTGGCCACAAGCAGACAGTGGACGGAGTGAGTGGGCTCTTAACTACAGCTTATATTTGGGGGTAGGTCTTATATTACACATGCTAAAATTATGCTAGGATTTATTTTCTGGTTAGGTCTTATTTTGGGGAAAACACGGCACTACTATGCTGAACAACCTAAACCAAGGGTCAGCAACCTGTGGCTCCAAAGCTGCATGTGGCTCTTTGGTCACCCTGTCATGGCAGAGGGATGAAAGAGCCATCACCTTATTGCAGCAGGAACAAAGCACCCCTACACTTGCTTTTGTGTGGCAACAGCATTCCACCTTCATCGCGGTACATTTGCTGTTGCCACCAGCAAAGAAATATGGGAGAGAATAGTGGGGGGAATCTTGCAGGGTGGGGGCCATTTCCCCAAGCCTGGCCTTCCTTCTCCCTTGTCAGCAGGGAAAGAATGGGAAGGCATGAGGAAGCGCTCCTCTCCCCCACCGAGCACGGAGCACAGTAGCCCAGAGGAAGGGGCAAATGGCTCAGCAGAAGGGCCCCCATTGGTGAGTTGTACAGTGGAGAGGTGTGATCCAGCTCTCGCAGTGGGATGCTGTTTGGCACCTCCAGATGTGAACTGCCACCTTTGAAATGTGCTGCTTTTTGTTGCCTGTGCCTTTCCCGATCTCAGCTTTTTTGCCCCAGTGAGAGCTATGTTTCTGCTTGCTTGCTTTTCCTGTGCCTTCCCTGGGCAGCAATGGCTGGGGCTGTCTGTGTGGGGGGAAGCAGAGGCATCAGAGCTGCTCCCTCACTTAGCAAGCCAGATCTGGAGGAGTGCGGAGAGTTGCAGGTGAATGCTGGAAGGTCAGAAGACGCACTCCAACATCACCCCAACATGCATTTCCAACACGTGCTCCTGTCCTGAAATAGGATTGAGTGCGGGGAAGGGAGCAAGGGGAAGGGGAAGGGGTAGGAGGGAACAAGAGCTTTTCTTTGGCATGGAGTGGGGGAAAAGACCCAATACCCCCTCCATGGCCTGCTGACTGCTCTCGCAACACCTTGCGCAGCATAGCAAAAGCGTGCTTTACAATGGGAGAGACTGGATCCCCTCCTCCTCCTGGAGCCCATTACAACACAATACAACCCTGTCCCACTCACCCCTGGCAACTCATATACTTACTCTCTCTCTCTCTCTCTCTCTCTCTCTCTCTCTCTCTCTCTCTCTCTCTCTCTCTCTC
>BLBF01000075.1:277111-316196 GCA_015471245.1 Laticauda colubrina | reverse complement strand
CTGTTTAGCTTGTCTACCTAACCCTGGTTGGGGAACCCAGGCTTAACTTTTTATTTATCTTTTTATTTATTTATCAAATTTATATTCTGCCCATCTCACTGTCCCAAGTTACAAGATGGGTCCCCAACCTGTGGGCTGAGGCCCACTATGGGGCCATGGCCTATTTTCAACTGGGCTGCGTGAGCCGTGGGCATAGCACTCACAGCCCTACTTTCAAGAGCAGCTGGCACACATGCCCACCACTCACACAAACAAAGCTGTGTGCATGTCCATGCCTGTCTCTCAAACAAAACCATCCCCTCTTCCCTTTCTCCCTCCCTGTGTCAGACTAACAACTTGGAAAGGATGGGGAATGCTGGCTTACAATATAGAAGCATCAAAACACTATAAACATTAAAATTAAGATAACAAACAAAAAATTAAATGCAAGAGCATAGACAATATGGAGGCCAACTTTTGCCTATCACTCAGCCATCTCCAGCATAGTGTGCCACAATTAAGTCGGCCAGCCCAACTGGCAGAGGCAGTTTTGAAGGCCCTTCCAGTCGGCCAGAAGAATGGAGGCACTTCCAGAGGCAAGGTGTTCCAGACACCACTGTAAAGAAGGCTCTTCTCCTTGATCCTGCTAGCTGTAATTCCTTGGCTAATGGGTGAAGAAGGCCTCTTCTGCTGATGCAATGGCCAGTCCCATTGGGGTGAGATGGTTCCTTAGTTTCCTTTCTCCACTCATTAAACTGCAAAGGAATCAAAACCAACTTTTGAATAAATATGTCAAAATTGTATAAATAATAACTTTTTGGTGGTGCCTAAAATCGAGATTAATTCTGAATTTCCTTATTCCAAAGAATAATGAAGTTCAATGATGTGTAGAAAATTAAATCAATCATTCTCAAAAGGTAAACGTGCATGAAAGAATGTCTCTTCCAAAAAAATTGTTTAGTAGGAGCTTAAAATAATGTGAATGAGTTAAATTCAGGTTAATTGTATTTATTTTGTCACAACTATCTAAGGATTTGAGAATATAAGATCTTATTCCATTTGATCTTATGGAATAGATAAACAAAACCAAAGATAAATTCAAATATATCAATTGAGAAAGCATTATAGCAATTGTTGCGCCAAGATAAAGAATCAGAGCAGAGACTAAAGCCAAACAAAACATAACATAATTATTACTAAGGACCAATTGTATTCAATTTGATTTTCTTTACTTGTTAGCAGACAAGATATTAAAATATACTGCTCAAGATTAGAGATAGAAGTTTCCAGACTGTCAATGAAACATAAACTGTCATTTACTTGTCTTACATGTTTGTCTCACAGCGTAAAATACCTTTAACATATTTAGAACAGAACCAGAATAAAAAGAAAATAATTTATCTTTGACTTTTACTGCACCATACATTTAAAAAAGTAAAAGCACACTACTGGTAACCACAAATATCTGGAGCCATATAAATCATATCTATCCAAATCTATTATAAATTAAAAAAATTCAGAAACTCAAAGAAATTTTTTTTTTCTGATTATTCCCAACATGGAACTCTTTTCTTTTTGCAGCAGTCTTATACTTCAAGCTCTTTATTACCCTTATCAGATGGCCCCAACAAACCTTCACCTAACTGCTTCTGATTACTAATGGGAACCATGTGTGATGAGGAAATATAGATTGTGATCTGAGTAATCCTTAGAGTAGTGATAATTAATAGAGGAGGAGCTTGGAGTTTGGAAAGTCAGAACAGGTACAGCAGATCCATACTCATGGATGCCATGGCAGTAATCTGAAAAATAGATAACAAATGAAATACAATCATGCAAGGAACATGTAGATCTGTCTGCTTTTTGATTGCTTACTTTCATAAAATATGTATAAATCTGCAGTGTAGTCTCCTTTTATGAATAGCACCAATTCTTCTAGCCTAGGTCAGAGAAATGTTCTTTTCAGGCAAAATATCTACTTATCTTGACATCAACTTTGTTCTTTGCATTTGAGGCCAGAAATATTTAAAGCAAACATGTTGCCTTGTATAACATAATGAGGACAATATCTCTTTTTTTACAGGTATGGTTTAAAAACCGCAGAGCCAAATGGAGGAAGCGGGAAAGAAATCAACAGGCAGAACTTTGTAAGAATAGTTTTGGAGCTCAGTTCAATGGACTGATTCAACCTTATGATGAGATGTATAGTAGCTATTCCTATAATAACTGGGCTACCAAAGGACTTACTGCCAGCACTCTATCAACAAAAAGCTTCCCATTCTTCAACTCCATGAATGTCAATGCTCTTTCTTCCCAGCCCATGTTTTCAACATCCAGTTCAATAGGATCTATGTCTGTAACCTCCTCAATGGTTCCTTCAGCAGTGACTGGTGTGCCAGGCCCAAACCTTAACAATCTTAACAGCCCTGGTCTTAACTCTGCAGTTCCGTCCAGTACCTGTCCCTATGCATCCACAGCCAATCCTTACATGTATAGGGATACTTGTAACTCAAGCCTGGCTAGCTTGCGATTGAAGGCAAAACAGCATGCAAATTTCACCTATCCAGGAGTGCAGACGGCAGCCTCCAGCCTGAGCCCATGTCAGTATGGTGTGGATAGGTCAGTTTGAGAACCTCCACTGCTAATTATGAACTATTAGCAGAACAAAGTTTCCCCTGCAGATGAATTCCAGAAAGATGTATTTATAATACTGTTACAAATCTTTTACTATCATTTTTGTAAAGTATATATTTTTACTCAGTGAACGTTCATTTGAGGCAGAGGAACTTTTTGCCAAGGTTTGAATTCTTATCTGGTGATAACAGCATACCCAGGGAAATCATTGACACTGCACATAATTTATTACTGCAATTTGTGCTTTATATATATGACTCCTGCTTACATAAGGAAGTCTAGATTCTGTACTTGAAATACCAGGTTTGGATTTTCTGTATATATATATTTCATAAAAGTTTGTCATGAAATGCCCTGGGTAAAACTTTTGTTTTCCTTTAAAAAAATAGCATATCATAACAAAAAGTTGCCAAAAGTAATTTCATAGCATGGGAAGGAAATTTATGTGCAGACATGCCATGACTTATATGGAAGATCTAGGACAAATAAACATATAGATGTGCTCCTAGGTATCTCTGGGTATCATGACTGAAATAGAAGCTGTCAGTTTGTTATCAAAAGAGCACTGCTATTTGGAGAAAATTGACAAGTAATCAGACTTGGAACAAAACCACATGATGATATAATAGTTCTACAGGATACTTATTTAAATGTATAAAACTAATAGGTATGTCAACTATATTTAATTTCCCCATGCAATTTCATTGTCTACCAAGCAGTTATGGTGCAGTGGTTAGAATGCAATATTACAAGCTGCACACTGCCAGGAGTTCGATCCTGACTGGCTCATGGTTGATTCAGTCTTCCATTCTTCCAAGGTCAGTAAAACTGACTACTGAGAAAATGTTGTAAAGTACTAGGAAGTATAAGACTAAGTACCACTGCTATTATAAACACACACAGTTTGCAATGAGTTAAGTTCCCAAAGATAAACAAAAAAAATGCCCCGAGCATCTCATGCACATGTGATTATTGCATAAGCAACAAGCACTATTTGTATGCAACAAGTCCTAACTTCTAGAAAAATTAGGTCTGCAACTGAATAGATGTAATCCATTGAATTACACAAATGGATTCTCTGATCAACTACATCCAGGCAACATCTTCCAATTATTAGTTTCCAGGATGATCCATTTTTTCATTGTTTTTAATTTCATTGAGCTTGCAAAAGTAGTACATGTGCCTCTGAATTATAATAATGTTTCTGCAATAATCTGTCACAAGCCAGCAAGTATAGAAGAAACTTTAAGAACATCACTTTATCACATCCCCAAATTTGTCCACCAAAATTCCTGAACATTTTAGAGCTCAGAAGTGTACAAATCAAAATCCATAGATGCGAACCATGACCAACAAAACCACAGCCTACTGTAGTATGAATGTATAGTGGGAAGAGGTGAAGGGAGTCATGTTCATCTACTGTAGTTTCTTTTTACTTGACCTTATTGTAACTTATTTTAAGTGACAAAGTGTGTGGGTATTATTGAAGTAATTTTTCATGGTTGGGTTTTTTGCGACTCCAACATTCCGTTAAACTACTCAAAATGGGTGGTCCTAAAAGACTGTAATTTATAAATTTTAATTTTTCCGTAAAAATTATGTTTTCATGCTAATAAATTGAGTGCTAGTAGCAGGGCAGACTACATTTTAAAATTTGCCTCAATAGTTTTCTTTAAAAAGTATACATGCTTTAAAAATATCTGTTTCTTTTTATCTGTTGGATTATGTATGATTCTGTGTGTATATTTCTGTGTGTACTTGTGTCTGTGTATAAACATATGCACAAAGGGCAGAGGTCATTTGACATATTTTAAAATAAAGATAAATTGCTGTCTGATTGGGATTTCTTCACCCTTAGAAATTAAAAGGTTCTTCAGAGATGGAAATCATAAAAAGAAAAACTACAATTAATGCTCATTTTAAAATTCCCAAGAATCTTCTATCAAAAAAAAAAAGTCCTTGTGGTGTGTTGAGAGTATTTGGGATAGGACCAGGCTCAAATGACTGTGGGACAGTGCTGTCTCTTTGCCCAATCTTCCTCAGATTGTTTTGGGACAAAGTACCAATAAAATATCAAGGAAGATTTTTCCAGGAAAGGAGCAATTCCCCTATTATAATCACCTTTTTGCTTATGAAAATATAAATTGTTTTTATACTTACCCCCTTTTCTGAGCCTAGAGATTAGTGAAACAAATATATTTGATGATGGTATTATCCAGTCATTCACAATCTTGATATTTACTTATATAATAGCTGCCCAATCACAGAGCTGTATAGCTGTATAGATTTTAATAAAATTATTTGGACCGTATTACAGGTGAAACTCAAAAAATTAGAATATCGTGCAAAAGTTCATTTATTTCAGTAATGTAACTTAAAAGGTGAACCTAATATATGAGATAGACTCTAGATAGACATGCAAAGCAAGATAGTTCAAGCCGTGATGTGTCATAATTGAGATGATTATGGCTTACAGCTAATAAAAATCCCAAATCCACAATCTCAGAAAATTAGAATATTGTGAATAGGTTCAATATTCTAGGCTCAAAGTGTCCCACTCTGATCAGCTAATTAAGCCATAACACCTGCAAAGGGTTCCTGGGCCTATAAACGGTCTCAGTCTGGTTCGATAGGAATCACAATCATGGGAAAGACTGCTGACCTGATAGTTGTGCAGAAACCCATTACTGACACCCTCCATAAGGAGGGAAAGCCTCAAAAGGTAATTGCAAAAGATGTTGGATGTTCCCAAAGTGCTCTATCAATGCACATGAATAGAAAGTTATGTGGAAGGGGAAAGTGTGGAAGAAAAAGTGCACAAGCAGCAGGGATGACCGCAGCCTGGAGAGGATTGTCAGGAAAAGGCCATTCAAAAGTGTTGGGGACTTTCACAAAGAGTGGACTGAGGCTGGAGTCAGTGCATCAAGAGCCGCCACACACAGACGGATCCTGGACATGGGCTTCAAATGTCCTATTCCTCTTGTCAAGCTGCTCCTGGACAACAAGCAACATCAGAAGCGTCTTACCTGGGCTAAAAAAAACAAAACTTGTTCCATCCGGAAAAATGCGACGTAGACCGGGTTCCAACAAACAAAGTCTTTATTAAAGCAAGCAACAGTAACGGAACAGTCTGGCTGAAGCCGCGGCAGCCTTTTTATACAGGCTTGCCTACCGGCTTGTAGCCAATGGCAGCTATTTGACTTTGCCGCCTTTCAGCGGCTCTTTTGGATTGGTTCCTAATGAACCAGTCCAACACTAGCCTTTCTGGCCAATCAGATTACGTTATTTGGAGTATACCATTCTATACAGAACACCCCTCCCCCCTTAGTTTAGTCCTATGTGGGTGACGTAGTCGCGCAGGTAGGTGGGGCTTCTTGTGACTCTATTTGACTTGCGCAGTTCATTTTCGCGGGAGACTTCGAGCGGCTCGAATGGGATCGCTGTCCCTCCGGCTCTTCTCCATGGAACTGTCTGGTAGGGTGAGTCAGCAAGGTTGCTACCATTTGAGTTGCTCAGGCCGGTGGTTTTGCCGCTCCCTCCTGGCTTTCCTGGGCAGGTCGAGCTGGCTTTGCTGGCCCCTTCCAGGACAGGTTCCTCTTCTTGTGGATTATTTCTGCCAGTTTCATCTAACCGTAAGTGTTCTTTTTGCTCTTTTGGATTGGTTAGATGTTCTGGGTTTATTTTTAACAGTTCTTTTTTTCCTTCAGTATTATTTTCTTGCATTCCCCCCCCCCCCGGTTTTGTTTTCATTGATTTTTATTGTTTGAGGTTGTGCAGTCGTATTTCACTCGACATTTCGGGAACGAAGATGGTCTATGTGCCACTTCCATTCCCTGCCATCGTCTACGGTTAGACAGTCAGACCGGGGGCCTGTTATTTGTGTGATTGTGGCTGGAAGCCATAGAGGGTCCCCAGTAAAATTTTTTGCATAGACTAGGTCACCGATTTCAAACGTTCGGAAACGGCTGGAGGAGTCGGGGGGGGGGGTTCTCAAAGATGTAGTTTGGATGTAACCTATCCAAATGTGATCTAAGTTTCCTCCCCATTAACAACTCTGCCGGGCTCTTGTTAGTTACAGTACTGGGGGTGATATGTTGGAGGGTGAGTAAATGGTTTAGTTTATCCTGGACATCCCCTGGGTCCATTTTTTCCAAACCCTCTTTGGTAAATCTGACCATTCTCTCGGCCCTACCATTTGCCGCCGGGTGGGCTGGCGTGGTTAGTGCATGGCGTATACCTAAAGAGGCTAGGTACTGTTCAAATTGTATAGTGGTTAGTTGTGGCCCATTGTCGGACACTAGGAGGTCCGGCAACCCATGGGTTGCGAATAGCTTGTTGAGTTGTTTGAAAACGGCATCGGTTGTTGTAGATGACATTACTGCAACTTTCAACCAATTTGAGTATGCATCTACAACAATCAAAAACGTATGCCCCCTAGTAGGACCCGCAAAGTCAATATGGATTCGAGACCAGGGGCCTCGTGGGGTCTCCCAGTCCCTTATAGGAGCTTGTGATGGTGATGGCCTGGTTTTCTGGCATTTATTGCATGTAGCAACCCAGTATTCAATATCTCTGTCTAAGCCAGGCCACCAGACATAGCTCCTAGCCAGGCTTTTCATTTTCACGATGCCTGGGTGGCCTTCATGAAGCATACCCAACACTCTAGTTTGTAATCTGGAAGGAATTACCACCCGATCAATAAACACCCCTTTTGTATTGACAGTTCAGTCTGTCTTGTCCGGAATGGTTTGAAGTTTTAAATTTTTTGGTTTTCCGGCCCAGCCTTTACCTACCCAATTTAAAATGCGGGCAGTCACTGGGTCTTTAGTGGTTGCTCTGGCGACATCATTTGCAGATATTGGCAGTTCGGGGCAGGTTTCTATTTGCAGGGTGGTAATTGTTGGCGCCAGGTCTTCCTCCATCATTCGCAGCAGTGTTCGACTTAATGTGTCTGCATGGGGGATATGTTTTCCGGATCGATGTATTAATGTGTAGGAGTACACAGCTAGGAATTCTGACCATCTAGTCATTCGGGGAGATAAAATGTTCGGTGTGGGTTTGTTTCCTGCCAAAATTACTTGTAGCGGTTTATGGTCAGTCACAATGGAAAATGTTCTCCCGTAGAGTTACTCGTGAAAACGTTTAACTCCGGCGACAATTGCCAGGGCTTCTCTGTCTAGTTGACTATAGTTCCGTTCTGCTTTCGAAAGTGTTTTTGAGTAAAAGGCGATGGGTGCCTCTCTCCCGTCAGGCAGTTGGTGGCTCAGGATGGCACCGACTCCAAATGGTGAGGCGTCACAGGTGACCATCAATGGAAGTGTGTTACTAAACTGAATAAGAATGGTGTCTGAGGTTAACAGATTTTTTATGCCTTGGAATGCTTTTTGCTCTCTATGCCCCCAAGTCCAACTAGTTTTCTTATCCAGTAAGCGATGTAACGGTTCTGCTATCCTTGCTTTGTGGGGGAGGAATACATTATAGAAGTTTATTAGACCCAAAAACGCTTGCAATTCCGCTTTGTTTTTTGGCTGTGGTGCATCTCTAATAGCCTTGACTTTTTTTTCTGTCAGATGTATACCCTCTCCGTCAGTCATTAAACAGCATTTTTCTTTTTTGACTTTCAGGCCAGATTCTCTAAATTTTGTTAGCACCTCTCTCAGTCTTGTCTCTAATTGGGTCGTGTTTTTAGCCAAAATTAGAACGTCATCAAAATATGGAACGACCCCTTTAATTCCATTTAATAGGCGTTCCATGAGGCTTTGGAAAACGCCTGGGGCAACGCTTACTCCAAATTGAAGTCTGTTACATTTGAATGCCCCTCTGTGAGTTACTATTGTCTGTGCCTCGGCCATTATTGGGTCTACTGGAAGCTGTTGATATGCTTGGGCTAAATCAAGCTTGGCAAAAAATTTTCCTCCCCCAAGCGAGTGCAGTAAATGTTGCACGATTGGTACAGGGTATGCGCTTTGCTGCAACGCATGGTTCAGGGTAGCCTTGTAGTCTCCGCAGATGCGTACCGACCCATCAGGTTTGACAGGTGTCACTATTGGTGTCTCCCATCTAGCATGGTCAATTGGTTCTATGACCCCTTGCTCAATTAATTTGTTTAATTGTTCATCTATTTTGGTTTTTAATGCAAAGGAGACTCGTCTGGCTTTTAACCTTCTAGGTGCTACCTGGGGGTCTAAACTAAAGGAAATTGGGGTTCCCCCGGTACCTGCCTAAGGTGCCGTTGAAGACGTCCTGGAACTCGTGTATCAGGCTCTCTTCTCAGTCGGTTGCGGTTACTCGGCTCACCCCGGTCATTCCGATGCCCAATGGTGCGAACCATTCGATGCCCAGGAGGCTGGGGCGGTCCCGGTCGACTATTGTTAGAGGCAGGACTTCAGTGTGCTGCTTGTATGTGGCTCAGAAATGTCCTAGACCTACCACAGGGATTCGGTTTCCTTAGTAATCTTTTAAAATTAACTTTTGTTTCTGGAGTTCTTTTAATTTGATGTTTGGAACCAGCCGTCTGATTGTGTTCCAAGACACCATTGACAGGAAGGATCCTGAGTCGACTTCCATCTCGCAGGGGCTTCTTTCAATTTTTACAATGATTTTGACCTTTCTCCCGCTTTCCGTCTGAGCACTTCCGATAGTGACAGTTTGATGGGTCTTTTCTCGGTTTCCGGTTCGTTTGTTGCGCTCCCATTTTTTCTCGGCTTGCTTTGATTCAGCTTGTAGTGGGGAGTTACTGCGTCTGTTTGGACTGTTATTTTTTTGATTCCTACAGACTTTTTCGATGTGTCCCCTCTTCTTGCAAGCTCGGCAGATGGCATCAAGGAATCTGCAATCGGCTCGAGGGTGGTTTCCCCCACAGCCAGCGCATTCCCGCCAATTTCTTTTTTCGCGCCTTTTTTTGTTGGCGTACAGGCGGTGGACCTCATCATCATCATCTTCCGTTTCTGATGAATCATCGAAGTCTTCATGATGTGTTGTGGCGGGAACTTGCTTCTTTCCTCTGGATAGGGTCATCATGTCATTATTTGAGTTCATTTGCTTCATAGTGGCCGCTGACTTTTTCGCGGCTTCTGCTGCTGTGGCTTCTGCAATCGTTTCAGCCACTGTTATATTGGGTTTATTTAGTAGTTTACTTTGTAAGTTAGAGTCTCTCTGACCTAGGACAACTCAATCTCGCATGGGTTCATCCAAGTTCAGGAACTCACAAGCTCCCCCCAGTTGTTGGAGAGCTGCCACGAAGTCAGTGATGGTCTTGCCTTCCTTTTGATCCCTTTTGTAGAATTCGTGCCATTTGATGAGATTTGACACTACCGGTACGTAGTGGGCCTTTAGTGAAGTTCAGACCAGGTCATTTGTTTCACGTCTCTGGGCTTCGCCAATGCTTTGGCCATCTTGAACACGGTTGGTCCACAATGTGTTAGGAAGACAGCCCTCTTCCGCTGGTCTAAGATCTCCTCCATCTCATTGCTCTCTAAGAACATCAGGAAATGGTCTACGTATGATTCCCAATCCTCTTCGTTGGGATTGAGGGGTGCGCGCGGTGCGTTATTCCCAGCCATCACTTCTAGCCTGGAATTCTTTCTGCCGCGTGCTCGGTCTCGTGTTTAGGACAATCCCATCCTCGTCGCCAGTGTTCCATCCAGAAAAACGTGAGGTAGACTGGGTTCCAACAAACAAAGTCTTTATTAAAGCAAGCAACAGTAACGGAACAGTCTGGCTGAAGCCACGGCAGCCTTTTTATACAGGCTTGCCTGCTGGATTGTAGCCAATGGCAGCTATTTGACTTTGCCGCCTTTCAGCGGCTCTTTTGGATTGGTTCCTAATGAACCAATCCAACACTGGCCTTTCTGGCCAATCAGATTACGTTATTTGGAGTATACCATTCTATACAGAACAAAACTGGTCTGTTGCTCATTGGTCCAAAGTCCTCTTTTCTAATGAGAACAACTTTTGCATCTCATTTGGAAACCAAGGACCCAGAGTCTGGAGGAAGAATGGAGAGGCACACACTGCAAGATGCTTGAAGTCCAGTGTGAAGTTTCCACAGTCTGTGTTGATTTGGGGAGCCATGTCATCTGCTGGTGTTGGTCCAATGTGCTTCATTCAGTCCAGTCAGCGCAGCCATCTAACCAGGAGATTTTGGAGCACTTCATGCTTCCTTCTGCAGATGAACTTTATGGGGATGATGTTTTCATTTTCCAGCAGGACTTGACACCTGCCCACACTGCCAAAAGCACTAAAACCTGGTTCAGTGACCGTGGGATTACTGTGCTTGATTGGCCAGCAAACTCGCCTGACCTGAACCCCATACAGAATCTATGGGGCATTGCCAAGAGAAGGATGAGAGACATGAGACCAAACAATGCAGAAGAGCTGAAGGCCGCTATTGAAGCATCCTGGTCTTCCATAACACCTCAGCAGTGCCACAGGCTGATAGCTTCCGTGCTATGCTGCATTGAGGCAGTAATTGCTGCAGAAGGGGCCCAAACCAAGTACTGAGTACAATTAATGTTTACATTTTTCAGAGGTCCAATATTGTTCTATGTACAATCCTTGTTTTATTGATTACATGTAATATTCTAATTTTCCGAGATTGTGGATTTGGGGTTTTCATGAGCTGTAAGCCATCATCATCACAATTATGACAAATCACGGCTTGAACTATCTTGCTTTGCATGTAATGAGTCTATCTCATATATTAGTTTCACCTTTTAAGTTGCATTACTGAAATAAATGAACTTTTGCACGATATTCTAATTTTTCAAGTTTCACCTATGTTTCACACCCCAATAGAGTTATTATTGGAGTACTAATTATTTTGCCTTTTCTGTGCAAAAATGCTTTGGCCTGCTTGTTTATTGGTTCAAACTGATTTTTTTTTTAATTACTTTCTCTTCGTTTTTCAGTAAACCAAGGAATGATTAGAGACAACAGAGACTGGCATCTGATTCATTTCCAGATACTAAATAATCTACCTTCTCTTGAAGTGACTGTCAGAGAGCTGGAAAACTCTTCAAGTACTTTCTGTAAAGCTGTAGGATCCATTAGTTATCGGAGGCAGACCATGCAAACTGATCCCACAACCCCCAGAGATCAATGGTAGTTTTCCAGATAATGGGTATTGGTCTCCAACTTGTACAGCAAACTACAGTATGGAAGGAGGGGCTGCAGAGATAGGAAGCATCAGAAGCATACAGTATTCAACAGAAAGCTTAGCAGACACTTGATTTGTGCCTGTGCTGTAAGATTTAAAAAAAACACCTGAGTTTTGAACAAAATAACTTCAGTAGAAGAGCAGGAAGCAACAGCAGATAGCAGGAAGGCTGCCCCTTGGGAATCTTTCTTTCTTTCTTGGTACTCTTAAGAAGGAAGCATAAATATAGCTTGGGAAGCATATCTTAAAGGCTTTATGTCCTGATTTCCCCTTTTCAAGTCTTTGGTCTTTTCAAGTCCAAAGACCAGATTATACCAGATTGGGGTATATATATCAGTGGCAACCTGGCACCAACAACTTTGGAAAAATCTGTGCAGAATTCAGTGCCGCTTGACCCAATCTGGTTTGCTTTTTTGGGGGGGTCTGATTGAAATCAGGTCGGCAAACTTCTTTAAACTTCCTTGGTGCCAATAAAGTTGTTGCAACAATAGTTTGGGCCCTGCCCTACTTAGGTCATACCTATGTGTATATGCATTTTTCTGCAAATATGCCCATTGTTCAATGCACTGTTTTAGTAAGATATTCATATGAATGCATACACCAAATAAAAGCAGCCCAGTCCAGATAAATCACATCAAATTTGGATGCTTCTTGAGATTATATCTAAGCCAGTTTCTCTTTCTGTATTGTGCTTTAATGTTTCTGGATTGCATAGGCATCTGTGACAATTACTCAAGTGGAAGACATCCCAATAGATGATTCTGAGTGATAATGTGTGTTAGAATTGTTATTCCTTCCCAAGTTTGTTTCTAAAAGAAACAGGTTCTGGCTTTCAAGGTACAGTTCTTTATTTACCCAAGAGAATGACAGCAAGCTGTTAAGCCACACCAACTACTCCTGTGACAGCATATTATATGCATTCAAATCAGCCCCTTCTATACAACACGTCTCACAATTCCTGCTCACCCATTTCCCATCTGTTTTCCATATATGTGACGTCCTTCCTTGCTGTGGCTTCCAATCCTTTAAGCAAACAGTACTTTTAATCCAGAGATACCGAACCCCCAAGCCTTAGCCCACTACCAGGCTGCAGCCTGTTTGAAACTGAGCCATGCAAGCGATGGGCATGTGCGCTTGCACGTGACTGTCCCTTTGTATGAGTTCACTCCTTGTATGCTCAGACATGAAGCTCTCCTTGCGCAAATGTAGGGCACACCCGCCTGCCACTCACACCAATGGATCTGTGCATGTGCCTGCCACTCATCCCCCTCCCCCACTGGGCCAAGCTGGAAAGATTGGGGACTGCTGCTTCAGTCTAAGGCATGAGTGTCCAATCTTTTGGCTTCCCTGGGCTGCACTGAGTGAAGGGGAATTGTCTTTGGCCACCTGTAAATTATGTTAAAAGTTTACAATATTTTAGGCCCATATTATTAGCTGGCCCATGAGCCATGGATTGGACACACCTGATCTAAGGAGAAGTTATTCTTGGAATGCATATTATCCAATTTCTATTCTACATCTAATTTTAAAGCCTTAATAAAAATATAAGTACTAACACTAAATATTACATTCTGTAAACTTTTCTAATATTCTTTTATTTAAATAATGAAACAATCAGTCTAGAACTTGACAGGTAGAGAAGTGGTACTACTGAGTTGCCTTCCTCACAATGTGAAAGGCAACCAAATTGGCAATACTGCCAGGTTATCTATGATGGGACCTACCATCAAGATTCCTTAGATATTCCTGAGATACATTTCACATGTATCTAGCATACTTGCTCTGCGTCTGAAGATCTTATACACCGATTAGCTTAGCTTCTTGCTGGATTCCAAGGTATTTCCAAGCTGGCTTTCTTTGGCGCACACTGTGGAGAATTCTGCAGTGTTCACCATAGCTAGAAAACCTGAAACACTTTCCTTTACTTTCAAGGAGATTCCAGGCTGGGTAGATTCAGCAAGTGCCACACAATGTGAGGACTGTGCTTGATGTAATAGGATATCCATAACAACATAATGAAAAACAAACCACACTGATTTCCTTGGATGCTGAGAAAGCTTTTGACAATTTGAACCAGCAATTTGTTTAAAGTTTTGGAAAATATAGAATCTGACCAGAATTTTATTCAAGTTATCATGTCAATACATAGATCTCAAAAGGCCCAAATTATGGTTAATGGTGATGTGACTAAATTATGTTATATCCAGAAGGAGATAAAACAAGTTTATCCTCTATGTTGTTTATTTTGGTTCTTGAAGTTCTGAATAGACAGATCTGAGAATAGACCGTGAGGAAAGTATAACTTTTATATTGCATTGTTGGTAGAAGCAACATGAACACCAGGATTTCTCTTTTACAGTGAGAGAAAATGGTTCTCCAGCTTCATTTACAAAATCTCTTAATATGTAATATATGAATATGAATATTAATATGAAATATAATCCTAGATTAATATAATCAGTGATGAACTGATATGGGAGTGTAATACTCCCATTTCCGTATGCAACATTCTGAAGTGTTACCAATATGGAATAGAAAAAAAATCATTTTTATTCCCTGGCGTGCAAACATGTGTTCCAGTTATCTTTAACTGGATATGGTGCATATCAACAATTTCTGAGCCAAATTGCCTCAGTTGGGCTAACAGAATGTGGCCAAAATCCATGTCCATGGAATTGAAATTTGACAATTTTATAAAATACTAAACAAACCATGACCCCCTTGGCTCATCATTTCAGGCAAATATTGGTTAAACAAATGGAATAGGCTAGACTCTTCCTCACCTTCCCATCATTTCCTTTCTTTAACCTCCTTCTTGTATTCTTAAGTATCACTTTCATGAGATCAGAAGAGGAAGTGGATTTGTATGGATAAGAAAGTGTGAACATGTGAAAAGCACAAGATGGCTTTTCCTTTTCCTACTGACAATCTGCTGATTTTGCTGCCAAAGCTGGTTCTTTGGCAATTTCAGATGGCCATGGATTCAACCTAGGAAGACAAGTCTTGAAAATTCTGTCTGGGAGCTGCTGGAAAGTCACCATCATCCAAAATTGTTTTCTTGAGAATGCCTGGTTTTTCACTTTTTGAAGCTTTTGTTTCACTTTGCTTTTTATCTTTAAAAGTTGACCAGTTGAATGCTGATTTATTTTATAATAAATTGCTTTATTGCTTCTTTTCTTGTTCCCTTTATGTTGTTGTTCTGAACAACTTTTGCTTTTTGTAAGGAAAAAGTAATTTTCATTTCATTTATATCTATGTCGGTCTCTCACTACAGGATTTTTACATTTCACTAATTTTCAAAATGGAGTTTTAAAAAAAAATTAGATGGAGATTCCTGTTATTTTATTTATCATTGCCAAGTTACAGAGAGCCACAATGTATCAGATTACAGACAAGCAAATATGGCTGACATTTGAAAAAAGACAGGGAATATGAATTCTGTATTTGAAAACTTTTTAAAGAAGTTTGATTAAATGATAATGATTGTGGGAAATATTCAGATGCATCTAGCTGTAATAAATTAGACTCACAAAAGGAATACGATCTGAAAGAAGATTTGCTGGAAATAAATATGGACTCTACAGACTAAGAGCTTACAGATTCAGAACTGAGTTGATTGCACATGCCACCCTGAAGTTTAATCCTGTATTCTTGTACATCAGCTGAAACCTGATTAAGTGAAGTGATAAATTGGTTTTCCCTAGGAAGATTGAAGGAGACTGGGGAATAGATTTATCACATTAAAATGTAAAACAATTACATTTGGACTTATTTTTGGAAGACTGACTGACTTTGTAGATTGGACATTTTGTTTAACAAGACAGCAACTGATACGAGATGGTATTAAGAATAAATCCAGGACAAATCACTGTTATATTTTGGGATATTTGGGATAGATAAGATGTCATAATAACTTTTCTATGAGTTGATTACAATAAGTTTGCTTTGTTATTGTTTTTCTTGTTAACTATTTGGTCATTAGCATAGTACAAAGATGACAGGCTAATAACTTGCAAATAGATTTAGTAGTTTTAAAAAAGTTTGGGGCCTGTTTTGTTAGGGGTGAAAAACTAATATTGTTGTAATATATTAATCAGCATTCAACTAGGGGGATTATATTTGTGTATGTGTTAGTTTTTTAAAATGCACTTTAATGTCTTGTATTTTTTTCTTCCTTGCTTGGCTTTTTGAAGGAAAAAAACATTTGAAATTTTGGATTTTAACTTTCTTTGAATGAAATGAAAATAGAATAAAAACAGTGAGCATGTATTATGCATCTATGTATGCTTATGCATATATACACATATATGCATAATTAGGCATACATATGTAAATGAATAGTACTAACTTTATGATCGTGCTATTTTACATGTTGTGAGGGCCTAATATCACATTGTATAGTCACATTATCCATGTGCCTTTGTAAACATAAAATATTGGGAAACTCTCAGTCAGGTGAAGAGGGGTCAAGGGGGGAGCTAGCCTTGAGTCCTTATACAGCCAGAAAAACCATTAGCCTAACTGTATCCCAAGTTCCATGGGACCTTACCTGTTCATTCCCAAGCAGAGTGGGGAGATAGGTAGAATACAGTAAAGAAGCTGACTTGAACCTTTCACAAATGGACTTGATTGCTAGTGCCCGACAATAGGTGTTAGATATGTTATTCTGAGTTGACTAAAATCATTTCTAAATTTCATGAAAATATATTATAAGTCTATATTTAAATAAAATTTCTGACCACCAAACATGTAAAAATCAAATGTAAAAATAAAAAATTGATAGTTCTTTTAGATTTTTCTCTATTGAACTCTTTAACCACAATGAGTTTTGGAAAGCAGTAATTCTCAGAAGCAAGAGCCATGCTTAATGACACATACTTGGGTTTAGAAACTGTTATTAATGAAGAACTGTTGGTTTTATTTTTAGGAGGAATTTAAAATTTAAGATAACGATATGCATCGAATGGCAAGATGTATTTGATCCCTGCCATATATATGAGCATCAGAGAAAGAGTAAGAATTAGAAGTAAGGTATGTTTATTTATCATGTTATCAAGTATGCTGTAACATAAAATTAGAAACTTCTGAGAAATCCAAAGGACTCAATCCCATACCTCCATTAAGAGTCACATTAGCACATAGAAAACTGGCAACCATCCTCCCATCAGAAATGAAGACAACAGGTTGTAGAAGAGTCATCCATGATATTTCATCACTTAATTGGGATCCCCTTCCCAATGTGGTGGAAAGTTAGTCACTTTCAAATTTGATGGAGTTTATCTGTGTAGAGATAGTGCCACCACAATAACTTCCCCTTTTCTTCTTTGTCTTCTCATGTCGGAAGGATTTACCTTTTGTAAACTTTAGAACATCATTTGCTTTTTTACCCCAGTCATCTATAGCTCCTTTCTGGAAAAGATGAGACAATTAATGATCATTAGCCACAAAACATTAAGCATAAATGGTTTTTATCACTTTGCATTTGTAAACTGTCCAGAGTCTATGAGTATAGGTCGCAATAAATACATAAATGACCAAACACATATCGTGTTTCCCCAAAAATAAGACCCAGTCTTATATTTTTTGCCACCAAAAAAGGCACCATTGGATATTTTCCACTGACTCACCTCACGATGGTGGCACTGACAGCCCCGCCCAGCAGGAGCCCACTCCCAGCCCAGTTCTTCTGCAGTCACCTGCCACTGCTTACGCACATCACCAGGCCTTGCACACCATGACACTTGTCTCGCCTTGCCAGCTCACTTCTTCTGTGACCACTTGCCACTCCTTGCAAACGGATTGACGCATATCCTCCCCACCTTGTTTCATTGTCAAAAGTCTTCAAGAAATGCCTCTACGGCTGATAAAACAACTCTGGATTGCATCAAACAGGAGTGCATCAAACTGGAGCTCTTTTATCAGCCATGGAGGCCTTTCCTAAAGGCCTCTGACAGTGAAATGGAGTCCAGGGGTGACGCATGCAAGCAGCGGCAAGTGGCCACAGAAGAAGTGGGCCGGCAAGGCAAGGCAGGCGTCGTGGTGTGTGAGGCCTGGTTGCAACTATCTGAAGGTAAGTAGGGCAGCTCCTCCCCCATTCCCCACCCTAGCTTGATTTTTACCCATGCACCTCGCCCCACCCTGTGCAGCCTGGAGTGGGCGGGATCTTAACCAGGCCTTAATTTGGGGGTAGGGCTTATATTGGGCACTCATGTAAAAATCAAACTAGAGATTATTTTTGGATTGGTCTTATTTTGGGGGAAACAATACATACATAAATAAATAAAAAATACTGCGATTTAGTTATAGGTTATCCAGGTAGTCTCTATTTTGTAAATATTACTGAATGAAGAATGCCTATCCTTACCTTGGCGTCAAAGGAATTGTTGGCTACTCGCACATCTATTTCTATTTCTTCTGTTCTTATTCTACGAAAAGGACTGGATTGCTGTAGAAGAAAAAAAAATACAAATAATCCTTATGATATGATCATTCCAGGTGCTAAACAAAAGGGACATGTCGTCCAAGTTCTTGTCACTTTAATATCCCTATGGTCACATGAACAAAACAATCTAGCACATGATCAATTGTGGCATCACATAGTCACATGATCACAATATGTGCTCTTCCCTGCCATCTTCCTCCAAGCAAAGGCAAAGTTAATGGGAATCCAGGAAGGAAAGTTCAAAGACATTGGGCGAAGTGCCTGAGTGGTTTTTTTTATTCACATGCACTGTGCCCTCTTTCGCCACTTCACTTGTACACAAAGCAGACCTTTTTTTCCTGACCAACTTGCAATTGCATACATGGATGGACACACGCACCCCAAACCCTATTTCCTTGGTGCACACATCTCATGAACCTGCTTTACTACACACATGTCCCCTGTATCCTCTTTCCAGAGTCTCCCTGCAATTGTACTCATTCCACACCTTCTTTCCTGAGCTTCTCTGTTTTTGGATATAAGAATGCACGCAACCCAGTGCTTTCTTTTCTTGGCCTGCTTGTGATCACATGCACTATGTTCATCCAAGCACCTTCTCCCCCAAACTTACATGTATCCTGTGTTGAGCCTCCTTCCCCCAGTACCCTGTTATTTATTACCTGATTCTCTTCACTCATGCATCCTGGATTATGACAACTGAGATTGCAAGGCATCATGAAATGATGTCACATGATGTCCCACTTCACAGCTTCATTGCTTAGCAACAGCAATCCCATTCTAATTGCAATTGTAACTTGAGGATTACTCGCCTTATGATATATCTAATTTCCAACCAAATCCTTCAAACTGGCAACTTAGGAGCTTTTCTAGTTGAGAAATTGTTTTTAGAATCTCCAACATTAGAACCAGAGATATAAGGTCACCCATGACCATTTCATAATAGGTTACCTTCTTTCAAAAAACCTTGTAAAATACAATTCAAATTTAGCTTTTTTAGAGTTACCCTGTGATAAGGTGGACAACTAATATGTTTAATAAATAAAGTAAAATAAATAAAATTATAAAATCTTTTTTCTCAATTCTTACCCGCTTTGATTTTGGAAATGTATGAGGACTTCTGACTTTCATCTTCTTGATGTCTGGTGTCTCCAATTCTTGTTCACCTTTCCTTTTCCGCTTTTTTTTTGATAAGCCTGTTACATTTTACAGGAATAGTAAGCTTTCACAAAACTATCTCATTCTAAGTATGTATCAGTTTACTCAATATGCAGCTTATGGGGCAGGAAAGTGTTTCATTTGTGCTATAAATTCAGGTATGAAATAGTTATTTAAAATATCTGTAATTGGCAGGAACTGATTCACCCAATGTCTGGATACATACAACATGCTAAGCAAAATAATCCAGTGTGGTTTATAACTTGATGCTGTTTAAGCCAAAGCATGCTGAAGCTATGGTTAAAATGATGCTGTGGCTAAAATGTCTTCCTTGATAAACAGGAATGATGTTCACCTATCATATTAAATTATGGTGTCAGAACCAAGCCCAAAGATCCAAATGACTGCAATCCTTCAATTACTTACTCCTAACAAGCAGAACTAAACCAAACTAAACCTTGTAACCTACTATATCTATTTTGAGAGGTTGTAGGTATAGCTACCCTGAACCTCTTCCCTTTCATCCAGATTTGGATTTTCATGTCTCTCTCAGGGAAAGTTCTATATTAAAGTTCTATATTCCTCTTATCCATCGATTCTTCACCTGCACATTTCATCACATTTTTTCTTTACCTTATTATATTTGGTTTGGTGTTATTATCAAACTAGCTCCATTCTATTTAATGCTTCCCTCATGAAAAATTACTAACCTTCCTTTGTAGCCTCTTCATCAGAATTACTACTGTTTGCTGAACTCAGTACTTCAGATGTTGGAGTCTTTGATGCAAATGTTTTGCCCACAAAGTTGGCTGAGGTTTTTAACACTTTTTTTGCTATTTTGCAGTTACTTTGTCCTCTCTTTTTTTCTCTTTTATCAGGTATTTTAAATTGTTCATTGGTGGAACTCTCAGAAGAGGTCCTGATCTCGGCTGGGGCTTGCTTGCTAATGATCGAACTGCTACCCACTGAGAGTTTGTTAGCTGCTTTCTGGGATGGCTGAGTCTGTTCTTCACTGCTTGAGCTGCTTGACTCAGAAGTCTTTGGTTTTGAGACAGGGGTGCTGGATTTCGGTGTTTTGACAGCCTTTGTGTCTTTTATTTTATGAACTTTCTTATCTTCAGCACTACTTTCTACTTTCTTTGCCAGCACTCCAAGAGGTTTCTTCATTTTATTTATGCCTTTCCTAACTGCAAATTTCTCAGGAATGCTGTCAGAACTATCAAAATCTAGGAAGAAAAAACAGGAAGAGAAAAACTAATTTGATTGAACTACATCTTATCTTCACTATTTTTAAATTTTAGGGTTTTTTATATGAAGGAAAGTGCAGATTCAGAACAATAAACTGATATTTTGAAAAGTACAATCTCAATATTCTGAACAAAGAGAAAATGAAACATAGTGCTTGATACTTTTTTTAGGTGAAGGAGTCTAGAAAAGAGGGTGGTTACAAGAATGTAAGCATCTTTGGCTAATTCCTAAAAAATTGAGGTATGAAAATCCCCCCAAATACCACAGATGTTCTGACCTAAAAAGCCAATTCCTTCCTTTCTACCTTTCAGAAGGAAAGCAGGTGTTTGATTTTTTTTTGCTTCAAGACAGATTTTTTTTCAGAGCAATTCAGTAGCTCGTTAGAAATTGCAGAGAATATTTGTAGGTCAGGTTGTAGGTTTAGGCAGAGGTTTGTTTTCTGAGCTTGCTGTTTGGTTCCTGGAAGTTTTGTTACCAAACTAGGTAGCAGGGTTTTGGGTCAAGTGACTTGTTCTTACACAGGTCCTGAGGGGTTGGTTGGTCTTGTGACTGGTTGAATCACAAGACTGAGTCACAAGACTGATTGAATCACAAGACTAGTTCTGGTCTTGTGACTTTTAACTGGTTGCTGTGAGGCGTGGAATTCAACTGGGGAGTTGGCTTGTTGTTGGTTCAGATGGCCTGCTTCCTTATTGGTTTGTGGACTAGTTCTAAGTCAATGTGTTTATTGATGGACCCACTGGTAGAAGCTTGGAAGACAACTCTCTCCCTAATTCTACAACCTGAACTACAACTATTCTCTACAATTTCTAAACTGCATGGGCAAAAAAGTCACTTAAACTTGCTTACCGCTGGGAGATCTTTGCCATAAACAATTGTCAATCCGCAAACAACTACACTTCATCTATGAATGCCTCTGCAAGAAAATGGTGCCAAAAAGTATGCACCCATTAATCACCCACAAGCATGGAACCTGGCCCTCCAAAATGGATGCAAAATGATAAAATTCATGAGCACTGGCGCACACAGCTGCCTAATAAAATACCAACACACCATCAATGAAGAAAAAACCTGAAGCAGAAAAAACTGTATTAAATGAAAAGATAATGTTTGAATTAACTGAAGCGATTAAGAGATAGAAGAACAATAGAATGCCAGATGGCCAACCGGCAGAAGTATACAAACAATTACAAGATACTCTAGGACCATCGATGCTGGAAGTTGTTAGAAGCTAAGATACCAAAATCCTGGATGGAAGCACATATTACTTATACCAAATTTATACACTCAGATCAAAACAGATTTTTGCCTAAGAGACAAATTAAAAACTACATGAGAATAATTTTGAATACAATGGAATATTATGAAGCACATCCTGAAAAACAAATGGCTCTGATCTTTTTAGATGCACAGAAAGCATTTGATAAAGTAAATTGGCAATTTATGATATAGCAATTAAAATAAATGGAATTTGGTGAAAAATTTACTAATTATGATCAAGGCAACATATACCAAACAGACTGCAAAGTGATTGTAAATGGGGACATAACAGAGGATGTTAATATTAAAAAAGGCATAAGACAGGGGTGTCCACTGTCCCCTTACTATTCATTTTGACATTGGAAGTATTAGAGACATTCGGCAGGATACAGAAATAAAAGGGATGGAGATAAAAAAAGAAAAAAACAAATTACAGGCATTTGCAGATGACCTGGTATTCATCACAGAGGAACTGCAAACAACTGGACCAAATTAATGAAGAATAGATGATTATGGAGAAGTTGCAGAATTGAAAGTAAATAAAGAGAAAACTAAATTTTTAGTCAAAAACTTTATAAATAAACAGGAAAGAGAGTTCATGGAGAAGATAAGACATTCAGATAGTGAAGAAAGTAAAATATCTGAGAAAGAAGATAGTAAAATATCATCTATCAGCAAGATGTGTAACTATAAAAGAAGATAATTACATTAAATTGATACAGCAAATTAAATTTGACTTGAAAAAGTAGAAAAACTTGCTACTATTATTACTAGGAAGAATAGCTATCATTAAAATGAATACTCTGCCAAGATTATTATACCTGCTCCAAACAATTCCAATAAAGCTGGAAAAGAAATATTCAGAGGAATTAAATAGATTAGTAACAAAATTTATTTGGCAAAGTAAAAAAAAAGAAAAGTCTGAAACTGTTATAAGACTCTAAGAATAGATAATGCTTTGGGCTGCCAGATTGGGAGTTTTATTGCCAGGCATCTGCAATTATGTGGCGAAAAGAATCATCTATGCCTTGAGGCATAGATGATTTTTGTTTTTTTTTTGAAAGAATTTTATTAATTTTTAACAAACAAACATATACAAACAAAACACAAAACATAAAAAACATAAAATATCTTTTTGGACGGCAGTTTGATCCCGAGTTACATCTTTTTGTACAGACATAAATTCAAGTTCATGCTTACTTTTATATAGCATTCCATTTCTTATTTACTATTTTACATTTTCTATATAGCTTCTCCCCTCTTTTCACTCTCTTAATTCTATTATATTTATTTCATCTGAATTTAAATCATTATACTTATATCCTTTGTCTGTCCTGTTTCAGCTGTCTATTATCTTTTCTCATTAACACAAAATTTCTTCTGTAATGACTGATTGGAGTATAATGCCTTATCATACTTATCCTTCCCCTAGTTTTAAAGCTTAACATAACACATAATTTTCATTCGGATTCTGCGTAGTACATTCTAAAGATAGACTCAATATTTTAAAACAAGAAATTTTTTTTTTAAATATATAATATAATTAAAACAACAATCCATAGCAATTGAAATTATATCATTAAAATTAATATTCATTTAAGTCTTAAACATTTTACACAATCCTTTCTAAATAAGTATCATGCTTCTATGGGAACACTTATAGATTTTACTTAGTTACTTCCCCCTATTTCACTTATATTTTAAAATATTATACAATGACAATGTTCCCATTTTTCTTTAATTCAATTCTCTCATATTTGATTTCATTTATTTTAAAAAAAAAAATTCGCTAAGTTACATTAAATATTTTGTCCCATTTTATAATCATATATTATTCCAATTTTCTAACATTATTTCAAATACAAATACAACAACTCAGTCTTATGTACCTTTGCAGAATCTCTTTTTCAGTTATATGTTTACCCATTATCTCTAAATAAATTCTGTTTCTTTACATCTTGTTTCAAACCTTTGTAGCTTCTCTTCCCTTCTTTCCTCCCTTGCTTCTCCACTCTACCCTTTTTACCCCCTTGTCTCTTAATCTCCACCTTCTTGTGTATTCCTCTTTTCTGTTGCTTTCTGATGTTGTGTCCACTTTTCACCTTGTTTTTCCCTTTTTTGGTTGTTTTTTTAAGTCTTAAATTCTCCATTCTCTTTCTCCCCTTTCCCCTTTCTTCCCCAAATAAAGTTGCTTGTTCATTAAGGATGGTTTCTTCTTCATCCCAATCTTCTTGTTCTTGTAGTTTCTCATATGTAGAAATTGCCATTTCTAAAAAATGAAAAACAGAGCCAAAAGAATCCTTCCCTTCTTGTTTCTCTTGTTTATATTTTATAAATTCCATTTTCAGTTCATCCATAAGTAATGCCATTGTAAAAACAAAAAAATTTAAACGACCCAAATGATTTTAATCTTTCAAATAAGAGTTTCCAAAAGTCCCAAAGTCACCAAACAATCCAAATACACACAGTCTATTTCATTTAACACTTTCTTTTTTTCACTTTTTTTTTCATTTTAATGCTTCAAAAAACTTCAAATTCTTTTTGACCTTCAATCCATCTGATAGAGTAGCCAATTATGATCCAAAATGAAAAAATCCAATAGTAAAAAGGCCCAAAACCAAAGAAGAAAAAGGATAAAATAAAAAGCAAAAATAAAAATATTACTAGAGTTGAAATATACAAAAAGGCTGGCGAGTAGAGATTTCACAAGTATATATATATGGACTGCACACTGCACTTTATTTATTTATCCAAGGCTCTTATTATGACTCTCTTCTCCAGCAGCTTCAAAGCCAAGCCTCAAGTGTTGAAATATTGATAAGAGTCCAGGAAAACACCTGTAATAATATTTTTCTGTGCTCTCCCTCCATCTTATCACATTAAAATGTCCTTGAGAAGGAGTGTTTATACATTTCTCCCCAATTCAAATAAAGTACTTTCAAGCCTCTAGTTGGCAGTGTTGCAAGATCTCTTAATACTTTTTCCCCCCCCCAGCCAGAAAGAAGAGTAATGTATACAAAACTCAGAGGAAAAGAAAAAAAAAACAAAGGGGGCCTCTATCCTAAAGAAAATTAAAAAGTCAAAAGAAGCATAAAAATATATATAAGAAAAAATTCAATCTGGTTACCTACAAAGTCACATTAAAGTCCTCAGAAAAAGAAGTAGTAAGGAAAGAATCCAAGCCTCAATTTGACATCACTTTAAAAAACGCCGCTCAAACAATTCCAGTCAAACAAAAATAAAGTCACAGGTTTCTTCTTTGTTCAGGATATCCTTTCAGGTCTCAACCAATTTACAATACAAAAGAGGTTTCTCACCCAACCGACACACACTCGCTCAAGCCACTTTCTTTTCGGAGCTGTCCCGACTTCAGCAGCTTTGGAGGCTGCCTTTCCACTGCCAGCAAAAGGGCTTCTCCCGGATCAAACCAGAGATTTTACGATATCTCTGGGATCCTGGGACTGTGCCCTTCACAATCCCCGTCTCTACGGGACGGTTTAGGTCCGTTAGGACCGACCAGGGGCGAAAATATCAGCTGCGATCTCAGAGCCCCGAGATCGCAGCTGTAGCACCGAGACGAAGCTCCGCCTTCTCCAGGCATAGATGATTTTTGGAGGGTCAAGATTTGGGGTCACACACCTTTCTATGATACGGGAAAAATAAATACACAGTTATTCCAATGACATTACATTAGAAATGGCTCTATTTTCAGTATGGGAAAAAAATAAGGAGAAACACTATTTGAAAATACCAGTCTGGCTCTTTCCGATGGAGGCATTGATATATCCAAATGTGGTTGATGCGGAAAAAATCATAAGATATAAAAATATTTTGAATGAGAAAGGGGAATTGAAAAGTAAACAGGAACTGAATAGTCAAGGGATAAACTTAGCATGGTGGCTACAGATAAAAATACAATCAAGATATGAAAAAGATGATAAATTATATGTTTTTTATAAAGAACCAACAGAATTGGATCAGATTCTAACAGGAACTGATGGGAAATTAATTTAAAATTTTTTCACTAGAATGGAAGAAGACCAAATAAAAAAGAAACTATGATAGTATGGGCTAAAAACTTATTCTATATAGAATTGGATAAATGGCAAAAGTTGTGGAATTGAAATTATAAATTAACAATGTCTACTGTGTACAAAGAAAATTTATATAAAATATTCTACAGATGGCACTTTGCGCCAGCAAAATTAGCCAAAGATATGTCAGCTAAATGTTGGAAGTATAATCAAATTCCAGGCTCATGTGGTGGATGTGCCCAAAAGCAAAAACATATTGGAAAAAAATACATACTTGGACAGAAAAAAATGATAAAGGAACATGTAGATTGAAAACCAGAAATATTTCTCTCTCCATTTACTCTAACCATTTCTGAATGTGTCACCAATATTTCCTTGCATTGGTTACATATCCACCACATATGATAGTATGTATCTGGTACATCCTTGCATTTCCAACATTTCGGTGATAGATTTCTGAACATTTTGGCCAGTGTTGCTGGAGGAAGATGCCCACCTATAAAACATTTTGTATAAATTTTCCTTATATGTTGTGGCCAATGTTAATTTTCTGTTCTTTTCCCAGAGATTCTGCCATCTAGTCAATTCAATATTATATCTGAATTTTTTGGCCCATACCACAGTTGTTTCCTTAACCTAATCTTCCTTCATTTTATAGTCTAATAGGTATTTATATATCACTTGATCAATTTGTCATCAATTCCTACGAACATTTTGTTGATTGTTTTCATATCCTGTGCGTATCTCGACTGTAATTGTAAATATGACCACCACTCTAGTTTTACCCCTTGTGCTGTTAGTTTTGATCTGGTTTTCAATTCTCCTTTCTCATTTAATATATTCTTATATACAACAATTTTCTCCATGTTTATCAGATTTGTGTGTATTAGTGCTTCTCGTGTAGAAAGCCAGACTGGAATTTCTATGTATTTATGATGTTTAATTTTATTCCACGCCACCAAGAGTGTCTGACTTATGTAGTGTCTCTCGAAGTATTTATGTACTTTGCCTTTTTCATACCAAAGAAACTGTGCTATCCTGCTTGGATATCATGGCCTTTCAGTATTAGTAATCTCTTATTCCTTAATGTAACCCATTCTTTTATCCAAGTGAGTGTTGCAGTTTGATAGTATAACTCCCAGTCAGGCAGGCCAAACCTTCTTTTTTCCGGGGGGGGGGGATCTTTCATTAATTTCAATTTGATTCTTAGTCTCTTTCCTTGCCATATGAATTTCGATATTGTTTGGTTCAAATTTTAAAAGAAGCTTTTCTCTAATTTTATGGGGATGTGTTGAAATAAAAATAACCCTCTTAATTCTATTTTTCTCCTTGTTTATTTTTAATCCCTCTACTTATCTGTATTCTACCAGTTCCTCCATAAGCTTCATGCCAGACTGTAAGGGCTCCTCTAGAATAAAAACTAAATGGTTCACAAAGACTTGTAATTTGTACTTTTCTCTTCTGATTTCCAATCTAATTTGTTCATCTTTCCAAATGTTCCTTGTCAATACTTCCAGCGTTAGGATGAACAGCAGTGGAGATAGTAGGCAACCTTGTCTTGTACCTTTCTGTATTGAAAAACTTTGTTGCCTCCCCATTCATTATTACTTTGGCCTCTTGTTTTGAATATATTGATAAATCTGTCTTGAACATATTTATAAATTTGCCACTGAAGTCCATATACCTCAATTGTTGTAACATAAATTTTCAATTTACATTATTGAATGCATTTTAGGCATCTAAGAAAAGCAGTGCCACTTGTTTCTTGTTACGTTTCATCGTATTCTAATATGTCTAGTACTGTACTCATATTATTCTTTATCTGCCTTTTAGGTAGGAAGCCATTTTGGTCTTGAACATGTTAAGGAATCTTTTCAAACGTTTGGCTATTATAGATGCAAATATTTTGTCATCTGTGTTCAATCATAAAATAGGCTTATAATTTTGAATTAATATTGAGTCTGCATCCTCCTTCGGAATCAACGCTAAGTTAGCCTCCACCCTTGATGGAGATATCTCTGCTTCTGTGAGAACAGCATTTTAAACCTCGAGTAGTGTTTGGCCTAGACCATCCTCAAGTTCTTTATATAGTTCTGTTAGCAGTCCATCAGACCCGGTACTTTGTTGTTCTTTTGTTTTTTGAAAGCCTCTATTAATTCTGGCATTCTTATTTCTTCATTGAGCATATCTTTTATTTCTTCTGGTACCTTTGGCAGTGCAGCCTTTTCTAAATACTGTTTGTTTGTTTTTTCTGTGGAACCTTCATTTTCTTTGTTTAGTTTCTCATAGAAGACCTGGATTATATTCTTTTTGTCTTCATTTTGGAAGCAAATATTTCCCTCTTCGTCTTGCAATTTATTAATCCATTTCTTTTCTTTCTGTTTCTTCAATTTATATGCTAGCCACCTTTCTGGTTTGTTCCAATTCTCAATTTTTTAAATTTGCTTTCTTTATATACTGTGCCAATTCTTCTTCGAGGATGTTCAGCTTAGGTTTCATAAAGTCCATTTGCCCTTTTAGACTTCTTTTTTTGTGGCTTCTTTTGTAGTTCTGCCTCTAAAGTCCTATATTCATCTTCCTGATCTATTAATTTTTGCTTCTTGCTTTTGTTTTCCCTAGCCATAAATGATATAGCAATACCCCTCATAAATGCTTTTGCTATATCCCATATATTTTGTTTTATTTTCTTTGAAGAAAAATCCCAACTCTTTGTTGATCTTCTGCATAAAATCTTCATCTTTTAAAATTGTTTGGTTAAAGACATGTATTCCGAAAGTCTTTAATCAAAGTTTAGACTAAACTAAGAACAAATCATAACACTAAAATCCCGAGGTGGTTCTCAACGATGGAGGCAATGTTCCATTTAAACACAATGGATATCAGTAAAAAATGTAAATACTACTAAATATTAAATAGCGAGGGAAGAATTAAAATGAAACAGAAATTAGAATTACAAGACATAGCTATTGATAATTGGTCATACTTTCAAATAAAATTGAGATACAACAAAGATGTAAAAGAATATGGAATTGAGGTAAAAGATACATATTTGGATTAAATACTTCTAAAGCCTGAGAAAAGTTCAATTTCCAAATTATACAATTATTTATTAGAATATGAAATGGCCAAGAAAACTGTAAAAGGTGCCATGTTGGCTTGGGAAAAAAAATGGTTATAGCATTGATCTGGATTGGGAAGAAATCTGGCAAAAAAAATGACACTAACCAAATCAGTAGCGCACAAGGAGAATTTATACAAAATGATATACAGATGGCATCTGGCGCCCTCCAGATTGGCCAAAATATTTCCAACAGCCAATCCTTGCTGTTGGAAATGTGAAGGGAAATTTGGTACATGCTTTCATTCATGGTGGACTTGTCCTGAGATAAAGAAATGGCTAAAAATAAAAATGTGGATAGAAGAAATTATAGAGAGTGGGCTGGAGTGGAAACCAGAACTATTTTTGTTGGGAATGATTAAAGGGGACTACCCCATTAAAGTAAAATATCTGACTATCCATTTATTAACTGCGGCATGTATCTCACTAGCACAATATTGGAAAAACCCAAATGCACCACCAATACAGGTTGTTATTCAAAAGATATGAATGTGTCCAACTGGAGAGGCTTGTAATGCTATTATGTCTAGGTTTAGTCGTTGTAATTTAGTAAGAATTTTCTTCCTTTTCCAGGGAGAATTCAAGCCATTAATGTTCAATGATAAAATCTTTAATTCTTCTTGCATGTCTCTACCTGTATCTAGGACTTGTGCTGCTTGTTTCTCTGATCTCTCTCGGTTCCTTAGGCCTTTCTTCTTTACTTTCTGATCCAGCTTCTTTCCCTTTTCCTCTGTCTTTTAATTGTAGTTCTTTTCCTCCTCTTGCCTGTATTCTTTGGTCCCTTGCATCTATTACTTCTCTCTCTTCCACTTCCTCCTCATTGCCAAAAAGTTGGTTGTAAGATTTCTCCGTTTGGTCCACCATGTCTATTCTATGTCTCTTTTTGCTCCATGTAGCCAATATGCTTCCAGTATCAGCCACCTGAAGCTAATATTATGTTTAGTCAGTAATGTTGTTAAAAATTGCTAAGGTTGCCTTAGTTCTCTCATTCTTATTGGGACCTGCTTTAGAACTACCAATTGCCTCTCTTTGTATATTATCGTCTCGTCTCTTGTTCAATTTAAAATTTCATCTCGGACTGATTTTTTGACAAACTTCATGTGCACTCCCTTGGGAAGTTGTGTCTTTTCTTTTGAATTCTATAGAGTTCATCTATCTCATTCAACATCTCTTCTTTCTCTGTTCTGAGTGCCCTTGCTATCAGTTCTGCCATAGTACATGGTAGATCTTCTCCCTTTTCCTCTTTCATGTTTTGGAATCTGATTCTAGAAGCATTACCATCGTTTCTAACTCCTTGTTTGCCTGGATCAGTTTATCACTTAATTCATCTACTCTTTCTTCTTCTTTCTCCATTCTATCATCCATCTCCTGTAGTTTCTGTTCATTTTTGATGATCTGTTCTTGAAAGTTTTCAAATTGCTTATCCATCTTCTGTATTTTTTCTTTGAGTTTTCCAGGGTCATTCCTCACCTCTCTTATCTCTTTTTTCATTTCATCACGGTTTCTGGCCATCACTTCCTGCATTGATTGTAACATAGCCTGTAGGTCTTCAAATGAATTTGACCTCTCTCTCTGCAACTGTCAAATGACTTCTGGTTCGAAAGGCTGGAGGCTGCTGAGGATGCCTGGGAGGCTGGCTTTTTCCCTGTCCCAATCTTTGTTAAGTTTGTGATGCTTGTCATGTTTAACAATTTTTCCGCTACCTTATTTATTTTCCAGCATTCTCACCTCTTGTAAACCCTTCTAGTACTTAGTTGGACAATCAGTATTAGCCAAAATATATCAGCCTGCCTTTTCCCAAGCCCTTCTAATGTCTCTATTATCTCTATTATCCTATTTATAAGCTTAATAAAGGTTGTAGCCATATTTATGTAGTAGCAATTAAGTAATAATATAAATAATAGTGTATAATAGTAATACTGATAATATATGTAGGGATAATATCAATACAGCTTTATAATAGCAATCCTATATAATAATCCTGCATAATAACAATAACAATCTTGCTAATAGCTGAAATAATAGTAATAATGATCACTTTACCAACAATAATGATAATACCATAGTAATAATGTCAATACTAATGACACTGGCAATAGTAGTAATCCTGGTGATAGTATTGATTAGAATTCTTTATTCGCCAAGTGTTATTGGACACACAAGGAATTTGTCTTGATGCAAATGCTCTCAGTATACATAAAAGAAAAGGTACATTCATCAAAAATTGGAAGGTACAATACTTAATAATAGTCATAGGGTACAATAAGCAATCAAACCATACTAGGAAACAGTCAATATAAATAGTAAGGATACAAAGAACAAAGTTACAGTCATACAATCACAAGTGGGAGGAGATGGGTGATGAGTGATGAGAAGATGAATAGTAATAGTAGTGAAGACTTTGTAAATAGTTGAACAATGTTGAAGGAATTATTTGTTTAGCAGAGTGACGGCTTTCAGGAAAAAAATTGCCCTTGTGTCTAGTTGTTCTGGAGTGCAATGCTCTATCATGTTATTTTGAGGGAAGAAGTTGAAACAGTTTATGTCCAGGATGTGAGGGATCTGTAAATATTTTCACAGCCCTCTTTTTGACTTGTGCAGTATACAGGTCCTCGATTGAAGGCAGCTTGGTAGTAATTGCTTTTTTCTGCAGTCCTAATTATCCTCTGAAGTCTGTGTCTGTCCTGTTGGGTTGCAGAACCAAACCAGACAGGTTCAGATGATAGACTCCATAATTCCTCTGTAGAATTTATAGAGGTGCAGATGATAGACTCAATAATTCCTCTGCAGAACTGTATCAGCAGCTTCTTGGGCAGTTTGAGCTTTTTGATAACTTTTTGATGTGTTTTTTTGATAACTTTTTGATGACTTTCTGATGTCATCTACTGCTGATATCAGCAGTCTCTACTGCTGATATTGTGTTCTCTAGTATTATAAGAGGTGGTACTTTGGGAGGGTTTCTTCTAAAGTCTACCACCATTTCTACGGTTTTGAGTGTGTTCAGTTCCAGATTGTTCTGGTTACACCACAAGGCAAGTTGTACAACCTCCTGTCTGTATGCAGATTCACATTGTCTCGAATGAGACCAATCACTCTTGTGTCATCAGCAAACTTCAGTATTTTAACGGATGGATAATTTGAGATGCAGTCATTGATATATAGGGAGAAATTAGTGGAGAAAGCGCACAGCATTTGTGCTAGTTGTACAGGTATCAGATGTGATTCTGCATAGCTTCACCTGCTACTTCCTGTCTGTTAGGAAGCTTATGATCCACTTACAAGTGTGTTCAGGTACCGCTAGTTGGTTTAATTTACTTAGAAGAGTGTCTGGAATGATGGTATTAAATGCTGAACTGATGTGTATAAAGAGGACCATTGAGTAGGTATTTGGAGAGTCAAGGTGTTGTAGGATGTAATGCAGAGCCATATTGTCAGCATCATCTGTTGATCTAGTTGCTTGGTATGTAAATTGCATGGAGTCTAACAGCAGATCCGTGATGGTTTTCAAGTGGGACAGCACTAGTCTTTCAAATATGTTCATAACTACAGATGTTAGAGCAACTGGTCTGTAGTCATTTAGTTTCTTGATGGAGGGCTTCATTGGCACTGGGATGAAAGTAGATCAAGAAGGAACATAGCACATCTTTAGTGATCTACTGAAGATTTGGGTGAAGATGGGGGCCAATTGGTCAGCACAGACTTTTAAGCAAGAAGGAGTTATCTTGTCTGGCTCTGGTGCTTTTCCTGGCTTTTGTCTGTGAAATAGATCTTGTACTTCTTTTTCTATGATCACTAGAGGTTGTGAACCCAAAGGGCTGCGGCAAGTTGTAGGAGGCTTGGTTGTTGTGTTTGAGATGGGAGTTGTGGAGATAGGTGGCTGTAATTTCCTTTCAAACCTGCAGTAAAATACATTCAGGTCATCTGCTAGTTGTTGATTTCCTTCTGCCCAGGAAGGAGGTTTGCTGTGGCCAACGATATTTTAAAGAGTTTTCCACATGTTTGCTGGTTCATTTGTTGAGAACTGATTCCTTAACTTTTCAGAGTAGCTTCTTTTTGCTGCTCTGATCTCTCGTTAATATGTTTCTGGCCTGACTATAGCATTCTGTCACCTTTTCCGTAGGCTTCCTCTTTGGAACGATGTAGCAGCTTAAGTGTAGCTGTGAACCAAGGTTTATTGTTACTATACATTTGCAGGTTTCTTGTTGGTACACGTAAGTCTTCACTGACATGATGTTACAGTATTTGTTAGCTCATAGGTCTGCAGAGGTATCTTCAAAAACATTCCAATCAGTGCAATCAAGGCAAGCCTGGAGCTTCAGCTTTGCCACATCAAACCAAGTCCTTTTTAATTGTTGGTTTCATGGTTTTAAGTCTGTCTGTAGCCAGGTACAAGGTGAATCATGCAGTGATCATAGCTGTTTAGTCCTATAGCTGCTCACGGTAAAGACCTATAAGCATCTTTCACTGTTGTATAGCAGTGGTCTAAAGTATTTCTTGCCTCTGGTGGGACAATTCACATGCTGGAAATATTTTGGGAGCTCTTTGATTAAATTTGCTTGATTGAAATCCCCTAGAATGATGGGAAGGGAATCTGGGTATTTGGCTTCAGCCTCCATAATTTGATCAGCAAGAGTTTATGATGCCTTGTTTACACAAGCTTGTGGAGGAACATACACAGCTATTAGGAGAAATGAGAACTCACGTGGAGAGTAAAATGGCTTGCAGTTGATATGTAAAGACTCTAAATTTTCATCACAGAATTTATATATTATAGTTATATCCTGAGACCAGCTGTTGATATATAAACATAATCCTCCACCCTTTGTTTTACCTGATATCTCTTCAATTCTATCTGATCTAAATATCTGAAATCCTGGGGTGTACATGGTGGTGTCTCCGTGAATTTATGGATTAAGTTAGGTTTCAGTAAAACAAAGAACTGTTGAATTGTAGAAATCAGAATTCCGTCTATTTAAAAGATGTATTTCATCCATCTTGTTCGCAAGTGAGAGTAAAAGTCAGAAAGATTGAAGGGAGAGGTTTCCCCCCCCACCCCCATTCCTCAGTCTATTTAAAATTCCTGCTCGTTTACCTCGTCTCCTTTTGCAGCACTGTCACACCTTTCCTTTGTTTGTTGTAATCCATAGCACCAGGAAATTAGTTAGAATCTCCTCCGTGTTTGCAAAGCGGGGGTGGGTGGGAAGTGAGGAATCAGAAAGCTGCTCCTTAAGGAAACATTACCTAATTCTTAGCAGATGTTCTCGTGAGTATGAAATCCACAATGAATTGAAGATAATAATAAAAAATAAATCTTTAGAGAGCATTTCACCAAGGCAGCCGTCGTCGGCGTCATCTTGGATCACTCATGATGATAGAACCAGAGAAATTCAGTCTTAGAAATACGAATTATGACTGGGTCCAAAAGGGCACACCTTTGCCCTTAGGCTCCTTTATTACTGTTGAAGAGTAATTTTTTTTATTGATGTATCAAATGTCTATGTATACCATAATCATTAAGTATATTTCCCAAGATCTTATTTGGCTGTAATAGTCTTTGATTGTAACTGTGCTGTAGTTGCTTTTGTTATATATTGGAACCCCATTTGTCCACCAGGCTGAGAAGTTGTAGAATACAATTTTACTAAGAGTATAAATGAAGAAGAGGAAGTCAACAGGTCTAAAGTCACAAAAAAGCACAGTTCCTCTCAATCATATGCTTAAGAGATATATACCCACTTTGACCAGCAAGTGTCTACCTTTAGTCTCCTGTCAAAATGCACTGTCAGTATCAATGTCCAGGAGAGCCATTTTAGTTTCCATGTTTCACACTCACTTTCAGCCCCTTATGGTTGTTTTCCACCTGGTTTCATCTAGATCAGATAATGAAGACTGTTGCTCAAACTAAGTAACCAGACAACAAACTGTTTATACAGACACTGAAATTGTTGCTCTTTCTTTATATAGTAAAAGTAAAAAAAAAATTACCAAAAAGAACAAAAAACCAAATGCCTCACCACAATCGGACAAGATCTCACAAACAAGTTGGAACATAGCATCAATAAAATATCCAACAAACTCCAAACCCCAACACATGGCACTCTGCAAAAGAAACTTGCCAAGATCACCCTATAGCACCAGATGACAACTTTGACACATGGATGAAAAACCTATCCAACAGAACATTATCAAAAGAGAAAAAAGCCATACTCAGAAATGGCCTCAATTTCAACCACAAAAATGTGCACCTGGTTGACTTCTTACTAATTTAGAATCCATACTAAAAACCAACCCACCTCGATCATGAAATGCAGGAAGACATCAAACAGAGGATCATCCCCAAAATCCAGAGGAACAGACACAACAAGTCTCAACCAAGAGGAACGGCATGCACTAAAAAATTGAAAAAGGATGTCATCCTGCCAACAGACAAAGGTAGACTCACCATCATAATGGACAAAACTGCTACATCAACAAATCCAAGGACCTACTCATGACACCAGCAACAAAATATATTTTTTCGGAATATAAGAAACTCTGAAGTGTAAGACGCATCTAGCTTTTGGGGAGGAAAACAAGAAAAAAAAATCTGCCTCTGTCTCCCAACAATTTGCCTCCTTGCAGCAAACAGTAAACAGCCATATCCTGATTAGCACCAGCAGCTGTTGGTTGGATAGGCCTCCCAACAATCAACTGTTTCAGGCTTCAGGGATTGCTATAGCCTAATACTGTCTCCGCGCCCTCCATTTTTGGTCTCCACATCCCATTTTCAGCCTCCGCATGCCCCATTTTCAGTCCATTCAGGGCTGTTTGCTGCAAGGAGGCAAACTGCTGGGAGGCAGAGCCAAAGGGTGAGGGATGGTGAGTAGGTGGGGCTTTGGCAACATTTGCTGTATAAGATGCAGACATTTCTACTCACTTTTGGGGGTGCAAAAAGTACATCTTATACTTCGAAAAATACGGTAAAACACTCTGACAAAAATGGAAAAAGCAGAGCAAATAACTTCTAAGAAAGGAAATACCAACAACCACAAGGAGTCCACAATATCAAAGTTCTAGGGATTCCCCAAGGTGCACAAAAATGGAACCCCCTACAACCCATTGTAGCACTCCCTGGAGCACCAATCTACAAACTAGTGAAAGCATTACAAAAAAGACTTTGTCACTTCGTTGATGGTTCGACATTTTCCAATGAACACTGAACAATTCCTTCAACTAATCAAAAACATCCAAAAACACCAAAGCAATTATGCTCTTCTTCAGTACCACTGCATTATTCACTTCCATTAATATTAACCTAGCTAAACAAACATCCACAACCTGCTCACAGAAGACAAAAACACAACCAGAAAACACTCTGTCTATATCCACAGATGTGTCTGACAATACATTTCAAGTTTAACAGCAAGATCTACAAGCAGATACAAGTCAGACCCCTGGGATCATACATATCTAGCCTTATAGCTGAGGCAGTCATGCAAAAACTCAAACACACTGTCTTGTCAACCATCCAACCTAAACTTTGGGTCTGCTACATGGACTACAACTGCTACATTCATCACCCTCAAATGATCCAAACTAGAAAGATATATTGCCTGCTCAACAACATGTTTACTGGCATCAGGAAGGAAGATAAGGATGAACAATTCTAAAACTCAACTTCCTTGACATGGGCATATGTATGACCCCAGGAGTCATAAGAATGGTGAAACTTGTGTATACCAGAAATCCATGCACATAAAATAAAATCCTCAACTTTTCCAGCAACCACCCCACAGAACATAAAAGAAGCTGACCTCTTCAGAGCCAGAACACACTGCAGCACCAAATCCCTAAGAAAAGCAGAGGACAAATACTTCAATATTTTTCTCTGCAATGGCTACCCCAGGAATTTTATACTGCGATGTATAACACCAGCCTCAAAAAGCCACACAGAAGGACAAAGGCACATCAGAAATGGCTGTCAGGCTACTGCGACCCCTAGGAATAACAACAGCTCACAAATCTTCTTTTACACTCAAGACAGAAACTTACAAAGGTCAAAGAGAGAACATGGAAGGAAGACAGCACCAACATTATACAGAACCAATTGCAACAATTGTAACCAGTTCTACATGGGGTAGACAGGATCACAGTTAAAATCCAGAATCCATGAACACCCTAGTAGGCTGTCAAATAGCATGATGCAAAATCCCTGATCGCCAGTCACACCAATTACAAACAATACCTGTTTGATTGGGATAAAGCCGAAGTCATCGGCCACAACAAAACCCATCAGGCACATGAGTTTTTCAAAGCCTGGCATTCTACCAATGGGTCCATCAACAAACACACTGACTTAGAACCAGCATAAGAAACGATAAGAAAACGGACCATCCGTACCACCAACTGGCAACAGAATCAACCACCTCCTCACCAGTTAAATTCCATGCCTCACAACAACCAGTCAGAAGTCACCAGAATCAGTCTTGTGACTCAATCAGTTTGTGATTCAACCAGTCACAAGACAAACTGACCACCCAGAACCTATGTAAATAAACTTCACCCAAAATCCCACTGAAGAAATTACCTAGTTTGGGAATGTATCTGACAGTCAAGCAGCAAGGTTGGAGGACAAATCTCTGTCTGTAGCTTGTTTTAACCATTCATAATCCTTTTTTACTTACTTATAGTATATTTCAAATTTAAATATTGGTAATTTAAGCATGCAATGTAAGAAAAATATTAATGATAGATTTTTTATGTTTGATTTTTGTCTATAAGTAACTGAAGACTGAACAAAATTCCTGCTCTACAATGAAAGAATACAAGATATTAAAATGGAAAACAATTGATTTACCATGTTATCCACAGTACCTGAGGTATCAGAGGAACTGCTCACTTTCTTGGATGGAACTGATTTAGCAGCACCATTTGCTGAAACAGCTTTGGCAGAGCATTTGATCAAAACTTTCTTATCTTCTTCAGAGCTAGACTCTACATAAAACACACATAGCTTTTATTTATACTGGCACATTTAATTTTACCTCAAAAATGTTGAAAGGTATTGACAACATTTTATATTTGGCTGTTTGTAACTATTAACACTATACAACTGCCTAATAGAAAGATCACATGACAGGGTATTTACCTGAATCACTCCCTAAAGAATTATTTCCTTTTTGGATAGAAACAGGAAGAGATTTGAGGGCAAATGCTTTTTTAATCACAGACTCCTGAGCTAGAGACAAAAATATAAAGGTTTCATTATATTCCCTGCGACAATTCCAAGATAGATATGCTTTCAAGCTCATAGATATGCTTTCAAGCTGGGATCATGCAGCAATATCTACAGGTACTATGGCATCCTAGTTGTCTTTAGCAGAAATAATTACAAATACTTTTTATAGATTGAATAAGAACTATCTGTTCTGTTTATGCTAAGCATTATAACATTCAGGGGCTATGTGTTATTAATGCAAAGTATCTTTTTATGAACCTAATAATATACAGTGTTTAACTGAAAATAACTTACCCCCAAAATAAGACCTAGTCTGATTCCCTGCCCACACCTAGTAGAAGTCCTAGTTAAGACCTGCCGACTCCACACCACTGCCGCGAGGTCAGGTAAGTGAGGTGGCAAAGTGGGTGGAGCTGCCTCACATGCCCTGCACCCGTACACCTCAGGACCCCCACAGCCAGGCCACCCACATCCCAACATTATAACCAAGCAGGAGGCCAAGTGGTGCACAGCCATGAGGCAAGGTGAGGGGGGTTGGAACTGCCCCATATACCCCACCCCGTGCACCTCAGGACCCCTGCAGCCAGCCCATCCATGTCCCAATGGCAGCACTAGCAGTCCTGTCCAGCAGAAGCCCACGAGGCCACCAGCCCACTTCTGCTTGCTCAGGCACCGAGTAGGAAGCACTCACAGACAGTTTGCATTGGATTCCTCTCCCTCTCCTTCCCTCCCTCCCTCTCTCTCTCTCTCACACATACACGTGTTGGATTGGATCACTGTCTCTTTTCCTTCCTTCCTTCCTTCCTTCCTTCCTTCCTTCCTTCCTTCCTTCCTTCCTTCC